>UESW01002344.1:15776-239884 GCA_900491605.1 Calamus simplicifolius | reverse complement strand
CGGAGATTGGAAGAACTTAGCCAAAGAATTAACAATCAGCCGGGGTCGGATTACGACACCCGTCCTCCTCTTACTCGGCGAATTATGGAGGAACCTATTCCTAGGAGGTTCTGTTTCCCTCAACTTGACCCTTATGATGGCACCACCGACCCTCTAGATCATCTGGAAAGTTATAAGGCTATTATGCAGGTTCAAGGGGCGACTGATGCCCTCTTATGTATTGCTTTTCCAGCTACACTCCGAAAGGCCGCTCGTGCCTGGTATTCTCGTCTGCCTGCGCAGCGTTGACTCCTTCCGACAACTGGAAAGATCTTTCCTAGCTCATTTTGATGCTTGTCGGAAGATTCTCCGAGTGGCAGACAGCTTGTTCTCTGTGCAGCAACAAGATGGAGAATCTCTGAAGGACTTTATAACCCGATTCAAGGTGGCGGCTCTGGAAGTCTATCACCTCGACGATGCTGTGGCTACTCTGGCTTTGAAGTGGGGGCTCCGTCCCTCCCGTTTCACCTACTCTTTGGACAAAAGGCCTCCCTGCTCTTATGCTGACCTCTTGAGTCGTGCGCAGAAGTACATCCACGCCGACGAGGCCGATTCGTCGAGAAGGGGCATCGAAGGAAGGACTGGGAAGAGGCCAGCTC
The DNA here is from genome assembly GCA_900491605.1 of Calamus simplicifolius. NCBI lineage: Eukaryota > Viridiplantae > Streptophyta > Magnoliopsida > Arecales > Arecaceae > Calamus > Calamus simplicifolius. Next base: position 239,246 of record UESW01002344.1, on the reverse strand, counting down.
GCCCGGAGTCAAGCGGGCCCTCTCCCAAGAAGTCTGAACCCTCGCGCCGACCAGCTGACCGCCGCAAGAGCTTGGCCCCCAGAGAAGATCATCTTACACCTCTCCTTGCACCCGGGCCCATATCCTCATGGAGATTGAAAATGAGCCTTATCTGCGGCGCCCACCTCCCTTGAAGAAAGGTGCTGCACGTGATAGAAGCCGCTACTACCGCTTTCCATAGAGATTACGGCCACGACACTGAGGAGTGCCGCAATCTGAAGCAGGCCATTGAAGAGCTTATACAAAGGGGATATCTGGGGCAGTACATCCAGAAGAAGGAGACTCCGCCTGTACCAGCTTTGATGGGCCCTCCTCCGCCTCAGGCCAACATCGATAATGCCCCTACGGAGCGAATGTGGGAATGATTGCCCGTGGAGGGCACCGCTTCATAAGAGGCCGAGAGGAGAGGGAGAGTTAGAAAATGTAACCCCTTCTAGGGGAGATATGACTGGTGGAAGTGTTGTAAAAGATGATAGCGTCGTCGTCTCTATGACGGTCACTAAGCATCCTGTAAGAAGGATTCTAATAGATAGCGGGAGCTCCGCCAACGTGCTTACTTATGATGCATTTCTTCGAATGGGTTTATCTATCAACTCTCTTCGACCTGTGACTGTTCCTCTGGTTGGCTTTACAGGAGATTCTATACAGGTGGAGGGCGAAATCACCCTACCCGCTACGGCAGGGTCGCCGCCGCGTCAGAGCACGATGATGTTGGACTTCTTGGTAGCCCGGGTGCCCCTGGCAAATAATGCCATTCTTGGCCGTCCTGGATTAAATATGCTAGACGCGGTTATATCCCCTAAGTCTACTGGTGCAATTCCCTACCAACCAAGGAATTGGCGAGATGTGTGGGAGATAGACTCAGTCAGACCCTATCATCTGGCTCCCAGTCCTCAGATGGTCGTGGTTCCCCCGGCTGCCGAGTCATTCGACCCCAGGGAGACCGAGCGGAGGGGGGAACGGTGAGCGTTTGGTGTCTTGCCCCTTAGGGGCGACCCAGACAAGATTGTGCAAATCGGCGAACTCCTCTCTCCTGAAGCCCGAGTCAGCTCCTAACCTTCTTGCAGGCGAATGCGGATATCTTTGCTTGGAAAGTGACAGACATGGTTGGGATTCCCCCAGGAGGTGATCACTCATCGGCTTAATATCAACCCAGAATGCCGGCCGGTCCGTCAGAAAAAAAGGAGTTTTGCTCCTGAGCGGAAGAGAACTATAGATGAAGAAGTAGACAAATTGCTTATGGCCGGCCATATTCGAGAGGCACAATACCCTGACTGGCTAGCTAATGTGGTCATGGTCCGGAAGACCAGTGGGGGATGGAGAATCTGCATTGACTATATCAATCTTAACAAAGCCTGTCCTAAAGACAGTTTTCCATTGCCGCGGATCGACCAGTTGGTGGATTCTACTTCCGGCTACGAACTTCTTAGTTTCATGGATGCCTTTTCGAGGTATAATCAGATAAATATGAACCCCTCAGATGAAGAACATACCTCTTTTGTTACTGAGAAGGGCATTATTGTTACAAAGTAATGCCCTTTGGATTAAAAATGCTGGAGCCACCTACCAAAGGCTGATGAATAAAGTTTTCAAAGGTCAGCTCGACCGTAATATGGAGGTGTATATGGACGATATGCTAACGAAGAGCACTTGTGCCACCAATTATATCGCGGATCTGGAGGAGACTTTCCATAACCTCCGGCTCCATAGAATCAAGCTTAACCCACGCAAGTGCGCGTTTGGAGTTACCGCAGGGAAATTCTTGGGTTTTCTGGTGACCGGCGGGGAATTGAGGCAAACCCGAAAGATTCATGCCATTCTTGATATGAGGCCACCAACCTGTAAGAAGGAGGTACAACAGCTTACCGAAAGGAGCACTGAGCCGATTTTTGTCAAGATCGGAGAAGTGTCTGCCTTTCTTCAAAGTTTTATGCAGGGCAGATGGTTTTGAATGGACGGAGGATTGTCAGTGAGCTTTTGTGAGCTTAAGGAATTCTTATCTACACCGCCCCTGTTGTCTAAACCTGAGGAAGGAGAGAAGCTCTTCCTTTATCTTGCGACTTCCTTAGAGGCCGTCAGCTCCGTTTTGGTGCGCATCGACGACCAAGCCATTCAGATACCTGTATATTATACTAGCAAAGTACTCCATGGCGCGGAAGAAAGGTATTCCAAAATGGAGAAGTTATTTTCGCTTTGGTTATCTCCGCTCGGCGGCTCAGGCCATATTTTCAGGCTCATCCTATAATTGTACTCACTGATCAGCCCTCAGAACCATTTTATCCCGTCCTGACACATCTGGCCATTGGCTAAGTGGGCCATCAAGTTAGGGGAGTTCGACTTATCCTTCCAACCCCGGGCCACACTAAATCCTAAGTCTTAGCTGATTTCTTGGTGGAGTGTACTTGGTCTGAGAAACATCAAAAAGATTCCCCCAAATTCCTTCAGATGCCGGCGAGGAGAATGATGAGGCATGGATCCTCCATGTCGATGGGGCCTCTAACTCCCAGGGAAATGGAGCCGGCCTTATCCTTGCCAACCCGAGGGCGTGGTGTTGGAGTATGCTCTCCGTTTCATCTTTGAAGCCACTAACAATCAAGCTGAGTATGAAGCCTTGTTAGCCGGGATTAAACTGGCATGGGCTGGGAATCAAGCATCTCCGAGCTTTTACTGACTCACAACTCATTTCTGCCCAAGTGGCCGGGAAGTACGAGGCCCGAGATCCTATTATGTCTCGGTATCTAAGCAAGGTGAACTATTAATCCCTTACTGGATCGCTTCACCATCAGTTACATCCCTAGAGGAGAGAATGCCAGGCCGATATGTTGGCTGGCTCGCCACATCAGCGGATAACGCCATGGGCAAAACTTATGTTGAGTACCTGGAGGTGCCTAGTATCGAAGCCATGGAAGAAGCTCTGCCAGTTACACAGGAGGAAACATGGATGGACGCCTATATCCAATACTTGAAAGATGGCGTCCTCCCGGCTGATCATGGAGAAGCCAAGCTGCTTAAACGGAGACTTCCAAATTTATATTGTGACGGCCAACTCTACAAGAGATCCTTTTCCCAGCCTTTTCTCAAATGCGTCGGCCCAACAGACGCGGATTATATTCTTAGGGAGATTCATGAAGGCATATGCGGAAATCATGTGGGGGGCAGATCCCTGGCACGTAAAGCTCTCCGACAAGGATATTATTGGCTAACCATGCAGGAGGATGCTACTGAGCTAGTGAAGAGATGTGACCAATGTTAGTGGTACGCTTGTATTCAACGGCAGCCGGCTTCCTTGTTGAGTCCTCTCTTCGCCCCATGGCCTTTTGCCCAATGGGGCATGGACATCCTCGGCCCTTTCCTGCGTCAGGGCAGCGGAAATTCCTGCTTGTAGCTATTGATTATTTCACTAAGTGGGTTGAGGTTGAGGCACTCGCCCGGATCACTGAAGCCAAGGTCAAAGCTTTTCTGGAAATCTATCATCTGTCGATTCGGCATACCTCACACCTTGTCACTGACAATGGCCGGCAGTTCGATAATACTGCCTTTAAAGCCTTCTGCGCTGACTTCGGCATCACTCATCGATTCCCTCTGTCGGCTATCCGCAGTCCAATGGAGAAGCCGAGGTCACGAATCGTATGATACTACGAGGGCTGAGAACAGACTGACACATCTAAGGAAGATGGGTGGAAGAACTCCCAGCGTGCTCTGGGCCTATCACACACTCCAGGACGCCAATAGGAGAAATGCCTTTCAACTTGGTTTTTGGCTCCGAGCTGTTATCCCTCGAGATTGGCCTGCCTAATATTCGGGTGGAGTCGTATGATGAAGCTGACAATCTCTCCAATTTAAGAGCCAGTCTCGATCTCATTGACGAAGTAAGGGACCGAGCTCAAGTCAGGATGGCGGCCTACCAATAACGGGTAGCAAGATATTATAACGCTTGCGTCTGCCCGAAAAGTTTCCGCCAGGGATACTTGGTCCTTAGGAGAGCTGAAATATCTAAACCGACAGAAGGGGGCAAGTTGTCCCCGAATTGGGAAGGGCCCTACCGAATCGCTGAAGTCCTTCATCGTGGAGCATACCGACTCGAAGATTTAAGTGGACAACTAATCCCGGAACGTGGAACGCGGGCAATCTCCGGCAATACCATCAATAATGTAATAGGTGTATTTACCTAAGGAGTCAATAAATGTACACTCCAAAGATTCTTGTAGATAATTCTTCAAAAGGAACTCGACAGCCCCACGGTCCTAAGGACACCCCCAGGCCGGTGTTGCACACCCTGAGGAGGTTCAAGTCCAAGGCCTAGGCGGCCTCGAGTCGAACTCTTGGGCTAGTATCCGACTACCCCCGAGACAATTCTTCTAAAGGAACTCGACGGCCCCACGGTCCTAAGGACACCCCCAGGCCGGTGTTGCACACCCCTGAGGAGGTTCAAGTCCAAGGCCTAGGCGGCCTCGAGTCGAACTCTCGGGCTAGTATCCGACTACCCCGAGATAATTCTTCAAAGGAACTTGACGGCCCCACGGTCCTAAGGACACCCCTAGGCCGGTGTTGCACACCCCTGAGGAGGTTCAAGTCCAAGGCCTAGGCGGCCTCGAGTCGAACTCTCGGGCTAGTATCTGACTACCCCGAGACAATTCTTCAAAAGGAACTCGACGGCCCCACGGTCCTAAGGACACCCCCAGGCCGGTGTTGCACACCCCTGAGGAGGTTCAAGTCCAAGGCCTAGGCGGCCTCGAGTCGAACTCTGAGGCTAGTATCCGACTACCCCTGAGACAATTCTTCAAAAGGAACTCGACGGCCCCATGGTCCTAAGGACACCCCTAGGCCGGTGTTGCACACCCCTGAGGAGGCTCAAGTCCAAGGCCTAGGCGGCCTCGAGTCGAACTCTCGGGCTAGTATCCGACTACCCCCGAGATAATTCTTCAAAAGGAACTCGATGGCCCCACGGTCCTAAGGACACCCCCAGGCCGGTGTTGCACACCCCTGAGGAGGTTCAAGTCCAAGGCCTAGGCGGCCTCGAGTCGAACTCTCGGGCTAGTATCCGACTACCCCGAGACAATTCTTCTAAAGGAACTCGATGGCCCCACGGTCCTAAGGACACCCCAGGCCGGTGTTGCACACCCCTGAGGAGGTTCAAGTCCAAGGCCTAGGCGGCCTCGAGTCAAACTCTCGGGCTAGTATCCGACTACCCCCGAGACAATTCTTCAAAAGGAATTCGACGGCCCCACGGTCCTAAGGACACCCCCAGGCCGGTGTTGCACACCCCTGAGGAGGTTCAAGTCCAAGGCTATGCGGCCTCGAGTCGAACTCTCGGGCTAATATCCGACTACCCCCGAGACAATTCTTCAAAAGGAACTCGATGGCCCCACGGTCCTAAGGACACCCCCAGGCCGGTGTTGCACACCCCTGAGGAGGTTCAATTCCAAGGCCTAGGTGGCCTCGAGTCGAACTCTCGGGCTAGTATCCGACTACCCCCGAGACAATTCTTCAAAAGGAACTCGACTGCCCCACGGTCCTAAGGACACCCCTAGGCTGGTGTTGCACACCCCTGAGGAGGTTCAAGTCCAAGGCCTAGGCGGCCTCGAGTCGAACTCTCGGGCTAGTATCCGACTACCCCGAGACAATTCTTCAAAAGGAACTCGATGGCCCCACGGTCCTAAGGACACCCCCAGGCCGGTGTTGCACACCCCTGAGGAGGTTCAAGTCTAAGGCCTAGGCGGCCTCGAGTCGAACTCTCGGGCTAGTATCCGACTACCCCCGAGACAATTCTTCTAAAGGAACTCGATGGCCCCACGGTCCTAAGGACACCCCCAGGCCGGTGTTGCACACCCCTGAGGAGGTTCAAGTCCAAGGCCTAGGCGGCCTCGAGTTGAACTCTCGGGCTAGTATCCGACTACCCCCGAGATAATTCTTCAAAAGGAATTCGACGGCCCCACGGTCCTAAGGACACCCCCAGGCCGGTTTGCACACCCTGAGGAGGTTCAAGTCCAAGGCCTATGCGGCCTCGAGTCGAACTCTCGGGCTAATATCCAACTACCCCCGAGATAATTCTTCAAAAGGAACTCGATGGCCCCACGGTCCTAAGGACACCCCCAGGCCGGTGTTGCACACCCCTGAGGAGGTTCAATTCCAAGGCCTAGGTGGCCTCGAGTCGAACTCTCGGGCTAGTATCCGACTACCCCCGAGACAATTCTTCAAAAGGAATTCGACAGCCCCAAGGTCCTAAGGACACCCCCAGGCCGGTGTTGCACGCCCCTGAGGAAGTTCAAGTCCAAGGCCTAGGCGGCCTCGAGTCGAACTCTCGGGCTAGTATCCGACTACCCCCGTGATGGTTCTTGGAAAAGAACTCGGCAGCTCCACGATCCTAGGGACGTGTATAATGCTGATCTATGGATTAAACCTCGAAGGGCCGGAGGGGGAGATGAGTCCCTTTACTTCTTATATGTATGATGGTTAAATATCATAAGCCAATCGACTGCAGTAACAAACAAACAGGAACGAAGAATCGACATTGATTCATTTAAAAGTGAAACTATTACAAAACTTCAAAAAAACGTCCCCTACAAGCTGGCATTGGCCGGCTTACCAAAAAGAGTCCGTCGAGGACACCAAAAAGAAAGAGAGAGGAAACAGGAGAAGAGATACAGTCTGACATGGCCGCATTCCTATTGATTCCTGGAACGCTCATCCCTAGTAGCCGGCTCAGCATTCGACTCTTCAACTGCAGTCGCCTGGGCAGCAGATTCTTCCGCTATCACTACTTCATCGGCGGTGTCTTCAGCCTCAGCATCAGAATCTTCTTCATCGTCGGCAGGCTAGAAATGATCAAGGTCTTCTAGTTTGAAATGTCGGGACAACCTCCTTTTGCACCTCTCGAAGCCTTGGATAAAGGCGTCCATAACAGCCTCACAAAATTTCGAGGCGAAATTGGGGAAACTTTTGTATTCCTCGATGGCCTCCGAACCCTAGCCTCGGCGCGGTCACCCTCTCTTGAACCTTTGTCTCTGTTATAGCCATCTTATCCAAGGCTTCCTTCGTTTCCTTCTCGGCCAAGGCCAACTTCTCTGCGGCATCAAGGGCGCCGCCTCCGCGTTGTTGGCCCGGTTTTCGGTATATTCTAATTTGAGAATGGCTTCTTTCAATTTTTCCTCAGCCGGTAGCAGCTTCGCCCTAGTTTCGGATAGCTTCGCGTCCAGGGTCTGCAGCTCCCTCTTGGCCCTCTCCCACCACGCGCGGTTGTCCTCCCGAACGGCCTGAAGGTCAAGCAACGCCTTCAACTCTCGGGCCTTTACTTCCGATAATTCTTTCTTCAGGCCCTCGTTGTTGGACTTGGCGTTCACTAGATCCTCGTGGAGTACGAAAAAGCCGTTGGATAACTACATTAGAAAAAAATTATTATTAAAAATTAAAAAATAATTGATGAGTGTGGGAATTCTGTAATCGAGAAAAAGGAGAAATCAGGAAAAGAAAGAAAGGAGGGAGACCATGATTTTACCGAAGCGCAGTTGTGAACATCGTATCAAAAGATTCCTCTAGGGGCAAGCCCCTCATTTTGGCTTGAAACCGGGGCAAAACCAAGAGTTTAAGAACCGTTTCCGATAAACGGCTCCTATACGCCATGCCCTGACTGGGCATCTCCGAGGGTTGGGTCGGGTCTTTTGAGATGTCCGGAGGAGCGGAAACACCTGCTCCTTCTGGCGACTGCGGGACTGGCGGACAGGTCTCGGCCAACCCTTTGCTCCCGGAGGGCTCCCCAATATCTTTGGTGGGAGAGGAGGCGGCCCCAATGGGCCCTCCTCAGGGAGACCCCTAATAGGTATCCCGGCGGGGAGGTTCTCCTCTCCCTCATCCTCCTCCACCAATATCGCCTCAGGGAGACTCGCCGGAGGCTGGGTCGAGTGCCCGGCTCCCTCTGGCAGGGCCTTTTTGGCCCGCCCTAATCGCACCATGGGCATTTCCTTTCCTCTTCCGAAGGCTTGATATTATTGCATCCTGAGAGAACTTCATCGCTGCAAAATCAAAATCCAAAGTTAATCAAAAAAGTGCCCTAGAGATGCCACATGTAAGTAAAAGGTGCGTGCTAAAATCCATCTCATACACGTACTCGAGTACGAAATACCCAAAAAAAAGAAGAAGAAGAAAGAAATAGAAAAAAGGAAGGGGGAAAGATAGTGATAACAAAATAAAACTCTTCGAAGCTCACCGGGCGCTGTAGGCAGTGACACGGCATAGACGCAATCTCCCGAAGGTTATCCTTCGATAATAGTTCCTTACTAGGGGGCACGACGGTGGATACCATAGTATTAAACAACTCCTGATCTCTCTCCTCGATAGTCGAGTTCTGATTAGAGCTGGTATCAGGAACGCCCCAGTTCACATCCACCCCCTCTAGATGAGCATAAAAAAACTGCACTTCCACCCCTTTATTTTGAAGGGAGGTTGAGCCCTAAGACTCTCCTGGGCCTAGACGCAAAACTCCACCACCCGTCCCTTATGGGATTCCGAATCCTATACAAAGCCCTAAATAGGGAGAGCCGGGCGGGAGCCCCATGGAAGTGACAAAGCACTAAAATGAAAAGACGATGCGGATGGAGTTAGGGGTAAGCTGTGCCGGGATGAGATGGTATCTATTTAACAAATTTACGAAGAAGGGATGCAAAGGCAGTCGAAGGCCACATTTGAAAAACTCTTCATACATCGCGACCTTCCCCAGTTGCGTGAGAGTGACCTTATCCTCGGGGAGGGGAACGAAAGGCGAATATTGCTAGGGATCTCAAATCGGGCCCTAAGATTCCTAAGATCCTGAGGGGATGTGATTGAAGCAATCTCCGTTGGACCGGCGGACTTAGGGATGGCTACCGAAAGACCTACCTCATGGCTGGTGGACAAAGAGGAAACCCTAGGGGATTGGGGTAATGCCCTAGACGCTAGCCGCGGGGCTGGTTGATCCCCTTGAATGGTCACGCCTCCGAGAGCTTGGCGGCGTACCTGGATAATCTCCTCGCGGAGGCTCGATCAGAGGGCTCTTGCCTTTCCCGTCTCGACGAGGATCCATGAAGAAGAAAAAGGAGAAAGAAAGGTCGACTAACCTGGGCTTGAAAGAATGAAGATACAGGAGACGTGACAAGAATAAGTGGCGAGGAGGTAGAGAGGACAGACCCCTTTTTTATATATTTTTTGAACATAACCCCTCGAGCGCCAAAAACCACGGCGACCCTTGAGTGGAGCCGGACAGACGAAAAGGCGCTATCCTCTTAGGGATACGCCTTCGTTTTTTTTTTCGAAACGTCAATCTGTGGTATTTACAAATTCAAATTTGGTTTTCCACCCCTCCCCCTTCTGCACGTGCGATGCGCTGAGCACAAGGGACAGGGGCGAGGGGGCATATGATATGGTCGAGAAACGAAATACGGGTCGAGACACAGTCGGTCTGCGGGGAATACGTTGGAACCCTCGACACAGGACCCTGGTCAAGGGTGGCCCATGAGCTCTAGGCGGCCTCCAGGTCCTGGACGGCCCCCAAGGTCTAGGCGGCCCCTAAGCTCTGGGCGGTCCCCGACTTTCGGGCGGCCTCCAGGTCCTGGACGGCCCCAGGTTGGGGACCCCTAAGCTCTGGGCGGTCCCTGAATTTTGGGCGGCCTCCAGGGTCTGGGGGCCTCAGGTCCTGGATGGCCAGGTCTGGACGGCCCCTAAGCTCTGGGCGGTCCCCGACTTCTGGGCGGCCTCCAGGTTCTGGGCGGCCTCCCGGTCCTGGGTGGCCCCCAAGGTCCTGGGCGGCCCCCAGGTCTGGGCGGCCCAGGGTCTGGGCGGCCCCTAAGCTCGGCCTGGTCCTGGCGGCCCTAAGTCCTGGACGGCCCCCGAGGTCTGGATGGTCCCCTACACCTGGGCGGCCTCCAGGGTCTGGGCGGCCCCTAAGTCCTGGACGGCCCCGAGCTCTGGACGATCCCCGAGCTCTGGGAGCCTCCAGGTCTGGGCGGCCTCCTGGTCCTGGGCGGCCTAAGTCCTGGACGGTCCCCGAGCTCTGGGCAGCCTCCAGGTCTGGGTGGCCTCCCGGTCCTAGGCGGCCCTAAGTCCTGGACGGCCCCCGAGGTCTGGACGGTCCCCCGACACCTGGGCGGCCTCCAAGGTTGGACAGCCCCTAAGTCCTGGACGCCCCCGAGGTCTGGACGGTCCCCGACTTCTGGGCGGCCTCCAGGGTCTGGGCGGCCTCCCAGTCCTGGGTAGCCCCCAGGTCCTGGGCGGCCCCCAGGTCCTGGACGGCCTCTAGGGTCTAGGCGGCCCCTAGGTCCTGGACGGCCCCCAAGCCCTGGACGGTCCGAGCTCCGGCATCCTCCAGGATCTGGGCGGCCTCCCGTTAAAGATGGTCCCCCAGGTCCTGAGCGACCTCCCGGTCCTGGATGTCCCCCTGCTTTGGGCTATGCGCCCTGACTCTTAACTATTTCCGTATCGGGAGCACTTAACGCTACAAGCTGTCATGTCTGGAACAGAACCCAAGAATTATCAAACATCATAGCGCTTTAAATGGCTTGGATAAGACAAATGCTAGAACGTCACCATTCATCAAAAGCTCAAATAAAGGAGATACTGAGCACCTACTTTAGAGTCAGATAACTTTCCACTAACTCTGACATTCCCTGAGGAAGATCGAAACCCATCATGACGATCCTTGACTTCCAGGGAAAGTTCCTTAATTCCTCTGGTGTTGATTAATAGTAAACTATCACGTGGCAAGCCCTCGCTGTGGCTGACCACTAATCTTATACACTAATCTTGCACATTAATCTCATTCGATAAGGAAAAAGAAAAAGAAAGGGAAATATAACTTGAAGCTGATGGCACGATGACGAAAGCCGGGGAGCAATCTTTTCTTCGGAAATTCGAGAAGTATAAAAGGGGCTTGAATTCAGGAAGGAGGGGAGATCTTTTCATTCTTCCTTCCGCTGGAGATCTTGCATAAAGAAAATTTTTCTATCTTTCTGGTGATCAAGCATGGCATCATTCTATAAAATAATTAATAAAATCGTAGCTATTCCACCATCAATAAGAAACAATTGGCTGCTTAATCTAAAGTACATCTAATAAAAACAAAAAGCAGCTAGCAGGACTTCAGCTTTCTAGACGTGGCCATGAAAAGCGCGAGAGCAAATGGATTGGGATGCTTGATATTTGATAAAAGGTCCGAACGAAGCGTCCGAGTATTATATTATATATATATATATATATATATATATATATAAAACCCATGCTTCAATCCCATTGTAGAATCCATCATTTAATACCTTTTAATCTTTACTTAGTATTTTTTATATTTTTTACTATTTATGGCACCATCTGAATATTCTTAGGCTATAATTATTTTTAATTATTTATAACATCTTCAGCCGGAAGTATTATAATAATAATAATATAATAAATAATTAAAAATATTATATTTTTGGAAATAAAAATATTTTAATTTTTAAATTTTTATTTTAAATTTATTTTGTTCTACAAACTTATAGATGCTAGAAAAATTCAGTAATGCGCAACATTTTTAGGAGGTAAAGGATTATACCCTAACAATTAAATATTATATCATAACAATTAAAATTTTATAGATAAAAATAAATTTTAAAAAATTTATAAATAAAAATATATTGTAAGAAATATATTTAATTTTTTTAAATGATAAGTCTTAAAATACTAATTTTGAGTCGTCGAGTTCACTTTTCTTATTTCTCCGTTCGTTGACACAAGCGAGCGGGAGGGGATAAGGGTTTCAGAAGATAGCCGACCAAATGACAAAAAAACGAGCATATGGCAACCACCGCCATCATCGGCTTCTCCACTTCCCTTCAGCCTCTCTCCACGTCTATGATGCTGCCACGAATCCGGTGCAGAAGGGGATCTACGACCGGTTCGAGCGGCCGCTGAAGGAGGTGTACAACGTGCGGGTGGAGCGCGGGGTGTCCAAGGAGCGGCTAGAGGAGTTGGGCCGTCGACCGGTGGTCGAAGTGGAAGACCGGCCGCTGCTGCCTCCCTGGGACTGGCACGTCGATAAGCAGGTCTACATCATCTCTGGCAAGGTCCGCATCATCCCAGAGGACGCGAAATCCGGCGACCACTTCATAAGCTTTGTCGCCGGAGACCTCGTTCCGCTATCCCGAATGGTTCAAGGCCGACCTAGGGTCGGGTTACCTCGGTTTAGATTGATCAAAATTTGAGATCGGATTAATTGCAAATCGGTTCGAGTTAAAACCAAGTCCTTCGGTTTGGATTGAACAAATATAAGTTCAAGTACTGCTATAAAGGTCAAATTCAGATTAAACGAGGCCCAAATTGTACCCCTATCCCTTTCACGCCACTAGGCTGCACACCCCTCAACTCCTCCATTCCATTTTGATTCCTTCCAAGACTAAGCATCCTACTTTTGTTCCCCTCAATGGAACCCATCTCCGCCTTAGATATTGAGATCCTTCCTTTGCATTATAGTCACTAACTTTCTTGAGTGGAAACGTAATTTTCTTGATTATTGATATTATAGTTCCAACTAGAATTGATTATCAAATGGCACAACTAGGTCCTAAGCTAGCATCAACACTTGTATTTGTTATATTAAAGGTTTGTAGATAAGTTATTTCTATCTTTTGAGATTTGTCTCGGCAGTCTTATCGTGATTAATTCTGTGAAACCACATCCATCGGCAATCTTAGAGTGAAGTCTTTAGAAAGAAGTTGGNCCATCAAACATCCTCACCCTCACTGTGCCAATACCTGCCACCTTGCAAGGGTGATTATCTCCAAGAGTCACATTCCCCTCCTCAACCTCTGTGTAAGTACTGAACCACGACCGGTTGGGAGTGTAATGATGAGAACAGGCTGAATCCAAGGTCCACATCTCTGTGCTGTGCCTGTGATCATCTGATACAACCAAGAGATCATCCTCCACCTCCTGATCTGCAACTGTACTCACAGACTCAGATCCTCCTTTTTCTCCCTTCTGATTTTTCCACTTAGGACAATTCTTCTTAAAATGTCCTACCTCTCCACACTTATAGCACTTCAGCTCTCTCTTGCCTTTCCTGGACTTTGATCGTCCTCCAGACTTACTTCTGTCCTGCCCCTACCTCTGCCTGTCCTTTCCCCAACTGATAGACCCTCCTGGGGAACAGCTTCCTTGGTCATCTTCTCCCTCTGCTCATTCGTCCGAAGCACCGAGACAATATCTTCATAAATTAATGTCTCCTTCCCATAGAGCAGTGTTGTGACCAATGAGTCATAAGACGTGGGCATTGAACATAAAAGCAGAAGTGCTTTATCTTCTTCCTCCATCTTGACCCCGACATTCAGAAGTTCATTGCTCATCTGGTCGAATATCTGGATGTGACCCAGCACATCTCCACCTTCTGACATCCGAAGGCTGTAGAGGCGCTTCTTCAACATCAACTTGTTGCACATATTCTTTCCCATATAGAGGGTGTGCAACTTCGTCCAGAGTCCCTTCGGGGTCTTCTCCTCCAGCACTGAATAGAGGACTGAATCCGCCAGACAGCCCCTGATCATTGAACATGTCTTCTTCTCCAATGAAATCCACTGCTTGTCTGTCATCCCATCTGGCCTTTCCTCCAAAGCCAATCTAAACCCTGCTGCACAAGGAGGTCCTCTACCCGGACTTTCCACATGGAGAAACTTCCCTTCCCATCAAACTTCTCAACCTCTATTTTTATGCTACTCCCCATGGCCAATTTCAAAAATAGCACAAAAATAAATTTTATAAAATAGAGAAGTACCTTGACGAGATTCTGTTGAAATTATTTCAACTCCTTGAAGGCCTCCAGATTACTCCTTGAACCAGGCTCTGATACCACTTGTTAGGGTTTTAGACCTTGATGAATAGCAATGGGATTCCCTGTTGAACAAGAACTAGAACTAAGGATTTCTAATCCTGTTAGGTTTAGACCTTGATGAATAGCAATGGGATTCCCCGTTCAACAAGAACTAGAATTAAGGATTTCTAATCCTGTTAGGTTTACTTCTTGAAAAAGGAGGAAGATGGGGAGGAGAAAGAAAGGGCTGCCGCCCTATGATGAGAGAAGGAATTTTTGGGAGAAAAGAATCTGTTCTCTATTCCATCCAAACCCTAGAGACTAGGGTTTAAATACATCCACGAAGTGGGCCAGGCCCAGACTCAACAAAAACTCCCATGGACTAACCAATGAGATTAAACTAATCCCAAGCCCGTGTACACCCATGACTTGATTTAATCTCAACCCTTGGACTCAAACCCAGCCCAATACAAGTTAGCCCACCTGGGCCTTGATAGCACCACACCAGGCCCAACATAAAATTGGCATGTTACATAAATTAAATATTTATTGGGCCACACTAGGTTATTATCAGGCCATAATCATTGAACCTATTAGCTTATTAAATGATTCGATCAAGATTAAGCAGTCAAGTTGCTAACCTTGAACCTAGCACATTTCATAATTTATAGTGGGATTGACCTGATTTATTGTATGAACTTAGATGTGTCCTATTCAAATTTTATGTTGAATTTTTGAATTTGGTCCGAAGATAAGGTTAGGATTGCCAACCTTTTTAACTAAACCTTGCCTAAATGAATGAGCTTGATCAAGTTAATGTCAGGCATTCTTCAGAAACTTGCCTCCTTCTGATGCTAATATTTAGTTCAAACTAGGATAGGGTAAAGAGCCATCAGATTGAAGCTTAAGGTGGAAAGCCGATGAGAGGATTAGAGACCTCGGAGCTTGTAGAGGATACCTTTACAGGATAGATGTGGTAGGAACATAGCATGATCCATGAATCTGATTTGGATCAATCAAAAAATATATTTTACTTTTTATGACCCGAATATGAAATAATAAATCCAAATTGACTCAAAAATTTTAGGATCAAATCGAATTGGGTCTTGAGTAACTTCAAATGATCCAAAAATGATATTTACTAGAAAATGTATAATCTTTGATCACTACTTGTAATTAGTTGTTTGGATATGATGGTGATATATATTTTAATTCTAAATAGTATTATATAATTTTATGAATTATGAATTAGATTGTTTGTATGGTTAATATTTTAATACTTTATTTTTTGATATATATAATATAGTTGATACTAAAGTGACTTAATAAATGATGAAATTAGAAGTATACATTTTCAAATTGAGTGTTATTAAAGGATTGGCATTAACAGCTTCAAACATCTAGGAGGAAAAGATAAAGAATAGAATTATAAATTAAGCAATGAAAGTGTTGTTATAATGAGCATTTTGTATACCAACAAACTTGTTTGTGTAAAATAAAGTTTTAGGATTATTTACACATGAATTCTTTATAGGTAATTTTGTATTATAAACTAATTATTTAGAAGAACTTATGATGTACAAATTTGTCCACATAATGAAATTTGTTAAGTGCAACAAAATATCTATTTGCTGAGAACAGCGGATATAACAATGTAAAGTATGCATGTAACACCATACTTGTACATGTTTACAAAACAAAATTCTCAGCTACCCCATTCCAAGAATGCATCATCCAAAACTCCTTTACTTGTTGGAGTATGTATACCAAGAAAATACCACTCTACCTTTAGTCAACCGTATTAAATGAGAAATTGATTCAATAGAGAATTTTGAACTCAAGGAAGCCAAACGAGACATTAGGGCCCTTCGATGTCATCCAAGCTGGATCTAAGTCAGATTGAGAGCTGCTAATTTTGTAAGTTGCAGCATCATTTCTTTTGAGGGCTCCAACACGTCGACTATAACCTAACCTAATGAACCAAGCTCAATCTGACACTATGGCACCTCGACTTGGTTGGATCGATTTCGGGTCTGCTAGACCCGATTCGATCTGATACTTTGAATTCTTGACCTAGGACTGGGAAGGGAACTTTCCTCTCCTCTCTGATCTCCTCCGACTCCCACGCACGGGCTTCTCTGAGAACCACCGTCCTTCGTCGATGACAACCTCTTCCGGCAGCCTTATCCGGCTCCTTCACCTCTCCTGTACATGCTTTCTTCGAAGGTATCCAGGCCCGATCTTTCTTCGATTTTCTTTTCCTTTTGTGAGAGTGCCTGTGTTTGCTTGTGATTTTGAGAAAGATGTTGGGATTTCTCTGTGCAATGTGATATACATCAAATTTGTGAAGGAATATGCATAATTTTGATGAATGTGTCATCTTCTTAGGACGAGAGAGTTTGAGTGGTGAATGCATTTCCAGTGTTATTTGTGTTTTTAAAATCTCAATTACGATGATCATGATTCGTAGGATGATGATTTTTTGTCCATTTTTTCCATCCTCATTTTAAGGTTCTGCTTGAATGGGGTAAATTTATTGTCATTTAGGATCGTTTCGTCTTGCATTTTTTTTTGAGTAATTCTAAGAAGGCCTTTTTTTCTTGTGGCTAGCCACAAGTTTAAGTTTTGGTTGTGTTTGAATGTGTTGAAAAGATGCTGTGGCATGCATGACACTTTCCTTAAAAGTAGATTTGCACCTCTCGAAGATAATATCTCGGTGTAAAAGATCAGAGCGACTACCCTCCAAGATATAATAGTAGCGAGTCTTCTAACAGGCGTGCACACACCAATGTCAGAAGAGGATGAACAACTGAGATAAAATGAACCATGAACTATGGTTTAATGTATTATGGGACTCCTATAGTATTAGAAGGGTGTTGTGATGCTAACTGGATTTCAGACTTTGATGAGATGAAATCCACTAGCAGATATGTGTTTACCCTTGGAGGAGGAGCAGTGTCATGAAAATCATCTAAGCAAACATTTATAGCTCGGTCTACAATGGAATCCGAGTTTATTGCCTTGAAGAAGACTGGTACTGAGGCCAAATGGCTCAGAAATCTTTTGATAAATCTTTCCATTTGGATGAGACCAGCTCCATCTATGTCTATACATTATGATTGTCAAGCTGCCATAGCTAAAGCTAAAAATAAAATTTATAATGGAAAGAGTAGACATATATGTCTAGACATAATATTGTGATGCAGCTTATTAGTGATGAAGTATATCTTTGGATTATATAAGGTCAAAGTTGAATTTGGCCGATCCTCTGACTAAGCCTCTAAGCAGAAAACTTATGAGCAATACATCGAGGAAAATGAGATTACACCTAGATCAAGAGTTGAAGTGATGGTGACCCAACCTTCATGAACGGAGATCCCGAAAGAAGGTTCATATGGGAAAATAATGTACTGGACAACTTGGAGTATACTATCATAAATATTTATATTGTGAAATCCTTTTCTATGGTGTGAGATAATATTATGCAGTGTTTATGTTGAACTAATATGTGAAGTTCTTAATGGATGTCATAGCCTAATTTGGGTGGTATACAAAACTACAGTATATACTTGATGATAATCCACCTATATGAGTATGAAGGTAGTGGCTTCCTATGAGACTTGGGTGGATCTCTAGAGCACTCATGAATATCCAGGTAGATGCATGGCTGAAATGCATCAACCCATTTGAACAACCAAAATTTGAGAGATGGAATGTGAGTTATAAGTCAATGATCCAATAAAATAAGGATTAGTTCATAAAAACTTAGTTTCACCAACCTTTTATGGATTACACTTATTTTTTCTATGCCTGATTCATAGTCACATAGACACTATGGCTTATGCATTTCGTTCTTATAGTTCCTTCAAAGTTTGTCATGTCTTCTTTTATATTGAAATAGTGGGGGATTGTTGACAATTTTAGTATATTCCAATATCCAAATTTTCCTCCAAACCAATATCCAAAAGTTTCTCTCCAAAAGCTTTTTCTCCTTTTGTCATGAAATCACTCTTTTAGTCCCACATGGAAAACATAACAAATCTTACTCTTACTTATATATGTATTACATTCTTGCTTTGTTGAATGGTTGTGAGAAAGCTTACACATGCACGAGCCGGACCAAGCCCAATACAAATTAATGAAGCCAATTTTGAAAACCTATTAATCGGGCACATTGCATGTGTTCATCGCGTATAGAAAAGTGCAAATCCCATCCTTTGGCTCTCACAGATGCGCACATGATAAGCAAGATTTTTGCTATGGGATGTCGGTGTTGAAATTTACGATGCATATTTGCAAGAGATATTCACCTTAAAGGCCGTATTATTATGAATAATAAATGATTTTCCTATGTATGAAAATTTGAGTGGCAGCATTGTTAAAGGTTATTTGGCTTGCCCAATTTGTGCTAAAAATACATAGAGTGTATACTTGAAACATAATCAAAAAAATGTGTACCAAGGTCATAGAAGATTTTTGCGCAGAAATCATCCATATAGAAGAGCAAAAAAGTCATTTAATGGTTGTCAAGAGTTTGATGCTGAGCCTAAACCTTTAACTGGACAGAAATTTTACAAAAGGCTAGAAATATTAATTATGTGTATGGGAAAAAGCAAGCAAATATAGTGCATGTTGAGAAATCAAAAAAGAATGACAAGGTTTCATAGGCAAAGTCTAAACTTGCATGGAAAAAAAGGTTAATGTTTTTTTATCTTGAATATGGGAGTTTCTTCATGTACGTCATGTATTAGATGTGATGCATATTAAGAAAAACATATGTGAGAGCATCATGAAAACCCTTCTTGATATACCTGGAAAGTCAAAGGATGGACTAAGCAGTCGTTTAGATCTAGTAAAATGGGAATTCAAAGTGAGCTACAGCCAATAGTGGGTAAAAGGATATATTTGCTTGCTGCAAGTTACACACTTTCTAAGGCTGAGAAAATCAAATTTTGCAAGATGTTATCTGCACTTAAAGTTTCAAATGGATATTGTTCTAACTTAAGAAATTATGTTTCTATGGAAGAATTAAAGCTTTATGGCCTAAAATCTCATGACTACCACACTTTGATCCATCAAATTCTTTCATTGGCATTACGAGGATTGTTGAATAAGAACATGAGATCCACAATACTAGACTAAGTTTATTCTTTAATGCACTTTGCAACAAAATTGTGGATACTTGCAATCTCAGTTTGCTACAAGAAGAACTTGTGAAGACTTTATGTTTGATGAAAAAGAATTATCCTTCTTCTTTTTTGACATAATGGTTTATTTAACAGTACACCTTGTACGCGAAGTCCAGTTATGCGGATCAATCTATTTAAGATGAATGTATCCTTTTGAAAGATTTATAAGATTTTAAAAGGATATGTACGCAATCATAATAGGCCAAAAGGTTGCATTGCTGAATGTTATATTGCTGAAGAAGCTGTAGAATATTGTTTAGAGTACTTGTCAAATATGAAAGATGTTAGGATCCCATCAATGAGAAATGAGTGTGGTGGTCAACACAGTATTGGAAAACCACTTTCTGCTTCTCATGTATTTAGAGTTGATGTGAAAGAGTTAGATCAAGCACATCTTTATGTGTTGAAAAATACAACAGAAGTTGCAGCCTATGTAGAGTAAGTCAGACCCATCACATGTTATTTGAGTCTCATTAATGTTCTTATTTTTAAAGTATGTGGTCATATCTGAATAAGTTCTAACATACAGGCAACACATGGAAGAATTGAAGGCAGCTAATCCAAATAAAACAAGGAGATAAAAGTGGCTTCAGGATGAGCATAATCGAACTTTCATAAATTAGTTGCTTGAAAAGGTATATGACTATGTGGTTGGCATCTTCTAGGAGATCATCATTTGTTTATACTTAACTATCATTTATGTTGCTGAATCTTAAAAATGAATATAGGTTGCTTCTGAGATTAAGGAATCCAATAACGTAATTTTTGATACGCTGAGGTGGATATTTCATGGACCCCAACCCCAAGTGATAAGATATGATGGATATCTTATAAATGGAGTTTGATTTTACACCCAAAAACATGATAATACCAGATGTGTTCAGAATAGTGGTATCACCTTAACTGTTAAAACAATGCAAGTGTCTAGCTCGAAGGACAAGAACCCGATAATTGCAAACATGTCCTTTTATGGGGTTCTTCAGGACATATGAGAACTTGATTATATTGAATTTAAGGTGGTAGTTTTTAAGTGTCAGTGGATTGAGAGCTTTAGTCAAATTAAAGAAGATGAAGATGGATGCACATTGGTTGATCTTACCAAAATTGGACATACGTTAGATTCTTTTATTTTGTCTACTAATGCTCAGCAAGTGTTTTATGTAGAAGATGAAAATGATCCAGCTTGATCGATTGTAGTTTCAAACTCAAGGCACATGTTTAATGGTTATTCAAATGATGATGAGTTAGGTGATATGGTATTAGAACATTGTGTTATCAGATCATTGCCTAATATATAGTCTTTTGATATTATGGGTGATTCTCATCTACCTTATGTGCAGGATGATAGTGACGGTACTTGGATTGCCAATAATTAACATAAAATAGTAATAGCTTTGTTAATCATATATTCGCTTGTTTTTATTATTTTATTATATTTATTTTTATATATTATAGTTTTTTAAAATAATGATAATTTACTCTTATTGTACATGTTGCTGACTACGAATGAAGAACCTACGTTAAGCGCAGAAAAGGTCAAAAGAAGAAGGGGTCCAACAACTATGCCTAGAGTAATAAAAGCTAGGTATCATGGAGAAGTAAAGAAGGTGACTTATAATAGAAGAGGACAATCTTTAGGAGAGGTTAATATGGAAATGCAAAGTAATCTAGGTATTATTGCCAGAACTACTGTGCCTGTTAATTTTGAAAATTGGCTTTCAGTTCCTGAAGAACTAAAAAATAAAATTTTGATTCAAATAAATGTGAGTTTTTTCTTAATTTTTTTAATTAAATTTTGATTTCATTAGTATGCTCTTATGTATTTCTATGTTTTTGTAGAAAGCATATAATGTGCCAGTTGAAGGAAAGAAATATATTATCATCTGCTTGTACAAAATGAAGATAATTTAAGTTCAAGTTGAGGACAAAATTCTTGAATCCATGGAAAGATATGCAACCCTTATTTGACAACCCTCCTAAGAACTATCCATTCATAAAAAAAGATGCTTGGAATACCTTTGTCAATAGGTATAGTTCTCTAGAATTTCAGGAATGAAGAAGGTTGCAAAGTGAAAGAGCAAAAAGCAATGAGTTTCGACATCATTCATCTAGGCATGGATTTATCAATATGGAAGAAAAGATAGTAAGTGATAAATATTTAGTTCTACATTATTGATTAATTATTAGCTAATTTTTTATTAATATATTCATTGTCTAATAATTATAGAAAAAAGAGATGGGCATTGATGAAGACATTGGACGAAGTGTTGTATGGAAAGCTGTTTATTTAAAAGGTGATGGTTCTGATAGTGAAGTAATCCAAGAAGTCATACAGAAGATTGTAAGTAAATATGTTATTGTTCATTTAATAGCTAATTATAGATTCTTTTATAACTTCCTAATGTATGGTTCGTTTTATCTACATATCAGGATGAATATACAATGAAGATGAAAGATGGATCAATACAAGAATCAGGACAAAAAGATATACTAGGATTGGAAAATCCTGAACATGGTGGTCGAGTAAGGGGTGTTGGAGGCATGGTTACCCCTAAAACCTATTTCAATCTTTTGAAAAGAACAAAAACAAGCGAACTCTTACAACATTTGTTAAAAGAATAAAAAATACTGAACCAACAACAAAGAGAAGTGCAGAGGAAAGAAAATCATTACTTGATCAGCTACATCAACTTCATGAAGAAAATACAAAGTTGAGAGAAATTTCAAAAATTGTTACAAGTGCTCAATATGTTTCAAACAAAGGTAGCTGCTGCTTAGTTAAAAAATTGCATCCAAATAAAACTGTTGATAATTCTGATACACAAAATGATGAAAATATAGAATTTATTGCTATTGGACAAAGAAACATATGCAAAAGGCATGTTAATATTTACTTATATTTGTAGCATTTTATTTAAATTCATAATGTTATTGCTTTGAAGGAAAAACCATGCAAATTGGCAGTAGAATCTATTAATAATATAATTAGATATGGTATAGTGATTGAGAATGTAGAACCAAACTCTATTGTATATGGAGTTTCTTTGGGTATTCATAATTATCATATATCTATTGATGTTTGTTTTGACAATGATGCTCTCCTTCCAATAACAATTGGTGATGATCCTGTGAAAGTTAAAGATTTTATTGGTTCTCACGTTGCATGGCCTCGATCATTAGTTATTGATGATTAAAGAAAGGTATCTGAAACCTTTTAACTTATCTTTAAATTTGTGATTAATTTATATTGATAAACTATTTGGTATGTAACATATGTGAATTAAATTTCATTATTATGAACATGCTAAGATTGTCCCGCAAAAATTACAGATAGAAAACAAAGAAAAGGGTCTATGGAGTTTGTCATATTTAAAGAATCACATTGCAAAAAGTTTGGAAGATACAAATACAATAATTGTGGTATTGGATGTTGGTGTCTTTGGTCATGAATGGATTTATTATATTATTCGAGAAGATATCGATAACTTTTGCTCAATGGATAAGATTACTTCTAGTTGTATTATGCTATATATGAGGTAATAAGATATTTTTATATTTTTTGCGTTTCATATGCAATTACTATATGTTACAAGTTTCTAATAAAAACTATGGGATTGAATAATTTGATTTGTGTAGCTATTTGTCCAACCAACTCAAGAAATCAAAACTGCTCAACATGTATGGCTTCATAGACCTTGGATAGATCTCTGTACACTCTGGATCGTCTGGAACACGATCAGATTTGATTGCTAAAAGATTAGAGCATTGTTATGTGGATCAATTGTTTCTAGCTCCTTATAACTCTAGGTAAGTAATTTTTTAATTAAAATTGATACTTTTGATATTAAGTTGTTGATTATTATTATTATGTTTATGAAGGGATCACTGGTCCTTAATGGTTATTGACCCTCATGGGGACAAAGTGTATTTTTGTGATTCTATTGGACGTTCAGTGGAAAAAGAATTGAAAGGTGTTATTAATACGTAAGTATTTATTTCTTTTTAATTTTACAGTAATTTGCCTGGATTATATCATTTGAGTCTCACACTATTATTATACTTTGTTAAATTAGTGTACTCAAAATATGCAATGCTAAAGCTGAACGAGTTGCAAGAAAAATACTTACTTGGGAGTCAATTAAGGTATATTGACTTGCATATTCTTTTTAATAAATCATAAAATTAGATCTTATTTGTTTGAATCTTATAAAAACTTTTAAATTCATTTTTCAAGTATTCAACGCAACCATCAGGTGTTGAATGTGGCTATTATGTCATCATGTATATGAAGGAGATCATTGAGAATTATATCATTTCAACCGATGAAAAGGTAGGTTATTATTGCATAGATGATTCATATAAGTAGTACTTTTTATGGTTTTAGATTTTTATATCATGTATTATTTAGTACTCTTTTTATGAGTAACTTATGTGAAAAGGTTTGTTATTATTGCGTACATTATTCATATAAGTAGTACTTTTAATGGTTTTAGATTTTTGTATCATGTGTTATTTAGTGCTCTTTTCTGATTAACTTATGTATATATGCAGTTTGGCGAAAAAAAAACTTATAAACAAGAAGAGATTGATATTATGCGCGGAGAATGGGTCGAGTACTTACAAGGTTTCATTTGAAGAAATGTTATGTGGAAACATTTATTGAAGTTTGAATTATCTGAAAATATTATGGATATTTGTATGACAGTATTGGATATTTAAATTCAATGTATTTGAGGTTTTTTGGAATTGAAAGTATATGTTTGCATGACAGTATTGGATATTTCAATTCAATATTTTTAGGATTTTTTTGGAATTGAAAGCATATGTTTGTATAATAGGATTTGATATTATACTATGTTTTTAATATAAAAACGTAGTCTAAATGTACATAATAGACTACATTTTCTGATAAAAATGTAGCCTAAATGTATTTAAAGACTATGTTTTATTGACTTTTAACTATATTTTCTGATAAAAACGTAGTCTAATTGTATTTAAAGACAACGTTTTATTGACTTTTAACTATATTTTCTGATAAAAACATAGTCTAAATATATTTAAAGACAACATTTTATTGACTTTTAACTATATTTTCTGATAAAAACGTAGTCTAAATGTATTTAAAGACTATGTTTTATTGACTTTTAACTACATTTTCTGATAAAAACATAGTCTAAATGTATTTAAAGATAACATTTTATTGACTTTTAACTATATTTTTGATAAAAACGTAGTCTAAATGTATTTAAAGACTACGTTTTATTGACTTTTAACTACATTTTTGATAAAAACATAGTCTAAATGTATTTAAAGACTACGTTTTATTGACTTTTAGTTACATTTTCTGATAAAAACATAGTCTAAATGTATTTAAAGACTACATTTTTTTGACTTTTAATTATAATTTTTGATAAAAACGTAGTCTTTGAACAGTTACCGACTACATTTTCTGATAAAAACATAGTCTAAATGTATTTAAAGACTATTTTTTTCAACTTTTAACTACATTTAAAAACGTAGTCTAAAAGAGGAACTTTTAACTACATTCACACTTTTAAGTACACTCACCTAGACTACGGTTTAAAAAACGTAGTATATATAAAAGACTACATTTTTTAGACGTGGTCTAATTAAAAAATCGTTGTAGTGGGAATTAGGCTCTTGAAATCTGTGGATCTTTTGAAGGGCCATTGTTGTTGATTAATCTTGGAGAAATGGGTGAAAGTGATTTCCGCCCTTCTACATTGGAGGTTGGGCTTACTCATCCTATGTTACTTGTTTCCATTTAGAAAGGATATTTGTATATAAACTGGATTTCACATGATAAATTAGATCATTCGCAGAAATTCTTTAAAAATTCTGTCATGTATTTCAAAAGCTCAGTGTCAGTGAGCATCATTTTTTCTTTGATGCAGTCCAATATGGCTACCCTTAGAAATATGAAAATCAAGACAGCGGCTTGCAAGTGCATCCTTAAGGAGCTTCATTCTTATGAGAAAGAGGCTGCAAAAACTGCAGACATGAAGGAGAAAGGTGCTGACCCTTATGATCTTAAGCAGCAGGTATCTCTGAAAGCATGCCTTTCATTTTTATTTTACTTTTTATTATCAATAATGTTTTTTTCCCATCATGTTCTAGAACCCTAAATTATTAAAGGGTTTGTGGTATCGCTCCTGTTTGTTTTCCTGCCACTTGCATATGATTATGCTGCCAAGCTGAAAGCCATAGGAGAGGTCTCAGGTTTAATCTTTGGTATCCGCAATTAAGAACTGAAAGTATTCATGAATACTTAAATGTATATTTGCTGACATAGGAAATGTATAAGTTTTGTTGCCGCCGGGATCTGTCCTCCGACTCAGGCGCGGTTGATCTCCTGGTCTAGGCTTCCTCCTGGGCGGACCTGCACAGAAGTCCTCGTGCGAGAGGCGTTGGGGGTGGCCCTCCGCGGAAGACCCTCCGACGCTCAAGTCAGTGGGGATCGGTGATCAACAGAAAGTGGGGAGAGAGATCTCTCCGGGAAGTCTCTCTAGGGGTGGCCGATCGGGAGCTCCAGGGGAGCGCCGACGAGCAGTGGAGGAGAGTGAGAGTGAGAGTGAGCCAGGGGCTGTGAGCACATACCTGAGAGAATCTGGGGATGCCGTATTTATAGGTAATGACCTGGATCTTGAGAGCCTTCTAGAAGGTTCGAAGGTTGTTAGGATACAGGAATGAATTGAATCAGGCCGTTGTGAGGCCGGTGGGATCCGTATCTTGTTCGTTGAGGGATCGACGGCTAGGAGAGCTCTTTGATGGCCTGAGATCTGATAGATGCGTAGGTCCCAGGTAGTTATATTAGGTCCTAGACCACTCTTCAACATGATTCTTTGTTTGGGATTCTGTGATGATGGGCCTAGGCTCTCCCGCGTTGGGCTCCACGGAGGTGAGTGTCGAATCGCGGATTGTTCATGGGAGTCGAGCTGTGGAAGCTCAAGGAAACCGAGCTTTGGGAAGCTCGGGGGAGATCGAGCCACGGGAAGCTTGGGGGAAGGTGAGCCGAGTTACAGGTAGCTTGGGGAAACCGAGCTGTGGAAACTCAGGAAGTTCAAGCTATAGGTAGCTCAGGGAAGCCGAGCTATGGGAGCTCATAGGATCCGAGCTTCGGGAAGCTTGGGAAAGTCGAGCTATGGGAAGCTTGGGAAAAGCCGAGCTATGGGAAGCTCGGGGAGAGCCAAGTCATGGGAGGCTCGGGGGAAGCCGAGCTATAGGTAGCTCGGAGAAAAATGAATCATCAGTAAATTGAGGAAACTGAGCTATAGGAAGCTCGAAGAAACCGATCCGCGGGAGGCTCGGGGAAAACGAGCTGTGGGAAGCTCGGGGAAGCCGAGCCATGGGAGGCTCGGGGGAAGCCGAGCTATAGGTAGCTCGGAAAAACCGAGCCACGGGAGGATCAGGGAAAACAAGCTGTGGGAAGCTCGGGGAAGCCGAGCCATGGGAGGCTCGGGGGAAGCCGATCTATAGGTAGCTCGAAAAAAATCGAGCCATGGGAGCTCGGAGAGGCCGAGCTATAGGTGGCCGGGGAAGGTTGAGTTATGGGTAGTTCGGAAAGGTTGGGCTATGGAAACCCGGAAAAAATGAGTCAGGGGTCGCATGGCCTGCCGGACCACATTAGTTTAGCTTGTTCCTCCGGGGCATATCGTAGCGGGCGGAGGGATGGGGCTGATCTTAGCCCCTTCGCATAATTATCAATGTAATAATGATTCTACCCCTCAACACATGCCCTCCACTCCCTAGTTCAAAGTGTAGGTTCGGGCGTAGGGAGTATAGGCTTAAGTGGCGCGATCTGCATTTGGGGATACGTATTTGATAGCCTACGCAATGATGCCCTAATTAATGCTATGGGGCCGTCTTGCCTTTTCAAGGTGGATCCGTCATTCCTTAGGGGCAAAGGTAATGGCTGGGGAAGCGCCGCATGGGAAATCTTGATTTTCACGGTGCCCGTAGTGGCAGTTCCGAACGCCTAGGTTAGGACGCCTCACCCTCACCCTGAGGCGGTTTCAATTGGAAGAATGGAGTCATGGCGGCGCTATCCTTATTTATAGTGCCCCTTTTCGCTCTCCTTTAAAGAACTTCGTCTTTCTGTTTTCGCTGCGATCTTACTCAGCATCTCTTGCGATTGGAGATATGGTGAGCCCGGGTGACCAAGCTTTGGAGGTGACCTTGGCAGATTTGGAATGGATGCGCCGCTTGTACGAAATCCCCCAAGATGACGTCTTGTTGCTCCCGACGGCTGAGGATAGGGTGACATTCAGATTAGGGGATGGGGCGTTCTGTTATGAGGAAAGCTTGAGGGCAGGTCTCCGGTTCCCTCTTCATCCGTTGGTGCAGGAGGTGATGAAGTTCTACAATATATGCTTCACCATGGTGGCCCCCAACAGTTGGCAACCTTATCGGGTTTATCTCGTTGTGCAAACACCTCGGGGTGATCACGACCCTTTCGCTATTCAGGGTGTGTTTCAATCTGGTCTCCGGGAGGGCCTCAGAATGGCCTTACATCGGTCCCCGGAGATCCTTCAAGATGATATCGGATAACCCATCATCGATAAAGGAGTGGAAGTCATGGTTCTTCATAGTCAGGGGGAACATTGGTTTGGACTTCCCTCGGGTATGGGGGCAGTACGTGAAGGATCCAGAAGCGCACCCGGAGTTAACTAATTCGGAGAAAAGGGATTTGATTGTGCTGCGCGGAAGTTGGGCGCTCCCAGCCAGCGTTCTCCTATCGGAGGACGCTCTCTTTGCGGCCGGATTGAGCCCCATCGATCCTCGCGGTGAGTATTACCCCGTAGTTGATAGTTTAGCATGGCTCCATCTTTGATTTATGTGCAAACTAACGGGTGAATCATTTTGCCCCTACAGCCGAAAGGTCGGCACTCACAGACCAGATGAGGGAGGAGCTGGGAAAGCACCGCAGGAGATCTGACTCCAGCAGCAAGCATCGGTCCAAGATGAGGTCTCGCCCTTCCGGCTCCTGCTCTAGGGGGATCGGGGGAGATGGTGATAGTCGGCGCTCCTCATCGCCGCGGGTTGAAACTACCAAAGTTTCGGCGGCGCACGATCTTTCGGCGCCGGAGGAGGGTCTATCCAGGGCGAAGACCGGGAAGTTGCGGGGGTTTCGGAGGAGGCTGCTGAGGTTTTCTTCCCCCCCCCTCCGTTGTTGTTTTGTCCGACGATGATGAAGGAGAAATGCCGGTTGGCTTGGGGGACCCCACAGACGAGGCGGTTCGGTCTCCCTCATTGGAGGCCAGTGGCTCGGTGAGGTTACAGGAGGAGGTGCGAGCGACCTCCGCTTCCATCGAGGTAGGGGAAGAGGTTGCGGCTGCTGAGGTTCGGCCTGGGTCGCCGGTAGGAGAGCCAGTGGGCGACGAGGAGATGGTCGAACCTACTGAACCAACGATCAAAATTCGCGGGGGGCTTTATGGTGAAGGGCCTTCTGCCGAGGCACAGGAGGCTCCGGGGGGAGCAGAAGTTCCTGAAAAGTTGTTGTGGATAGGGGGATTCCTGAGGAGATAGAAGCAGAAGAAGAAGAAGAGAAAGAAGGAGAAGGAGGGGAGCCGGCAAGCGAAGGAGATGCTTCAGCCGGGGCTCTCCTTGCAGGAGTTGAAACGTTCGAGGCTTCTCAAGCGAGGGCCCTGGTGGCGGAACCTGGCCTATCGAGAAGTTCATGGGTTGTGGGTGTTCTGGCTAGCTCTCTGGGAGCAGACTTCCACTCATGCGACCTGGAAGTGAGCGCTAGGTTCTCCACTCTGATGCGGTCCATGTTTCAAGGGGAGGAGAGTTCCTCAACAGGAGGGGGTCATCCG
This sequence comes from Calamus simplicifolius, assembly GCA_900491605.1. Taxonomy (NCBI): domain Eukaryota; kingdom Viridiplantae; phylum Streptophyta; class Magnoliopsida; order Arecales; family Arecaceae; genus Calamus; species Calamus simplicifolius. The sequence continues at coordinate 210,378 of UESW01002344.1, read as the reverse complement.
GAAGACCTTATCGAGATAGCTTTCCATCGCGCCGGGGTACCGAATGAGGCTTTTCTTCTCCCTGAAATTGATGACCTTGCTCTCACAAGGATCGCCACAGACTATGCATCTCGAGTAGGTTGTCGCACCGAAGTTGGGTCTTTAGTCAGTTAGTTCGACTATGTCTTTTATGCGTGTCATCCTTTTTTGCAGAGTGCCCTGATTATGAGGGCACTGAAATGGCACTTACATCTGGCTGTTGGAGCTTGGGCTCAGGCCCGCTATGAGACTGATCACTTCAAGGAGAGGACGGATTCTACTGATAAGCTCTCTCGAGCCCTGGTGGTCCTTCAAAGGGAGCTCGGAGAGGCTCGCAGGATTCTTGCGGTTGAGAGGGAGAGAGCCCCTCGACTCACCGCACAGGTTGGTGAACTCCAGCGGGAGCTTGGGGAGACCCACAGGATTCTTGCGGCTGAGAGAAAAAGAGCCTCTCAACTCACCATACAATTGGTGAGCTCCAAGGCTTCCGCGAGCAATCCGAGAAGGCTAGTCTGGAGCTTTCTCAGGCCAGGGCAGAGCACGAGAGCAAGGTTAAATCCATGCAACTATTCTTTGATAAGAGGTGGGACCAGCTGAAAGCCAACCACACCGAAGATAAAGCCAGCTGGAGCAAAAGCTCGAGGAGGAAGAGCATAATGCCGGCGGCAGCAGGACCACCTCACCCGCCTAAGCAAAGAGCTCGCCGATACAAAGGACCGGCTAAAGTGGTCGGATGAACGAGCTGCCCGACTATCTGACGAGCTTGACTTTGCCTGTCAAGAAATTGGAGATACCCAGTCCTAGGTGGATGAGCTAAAAGAGAGCCTTCGCCAGAACCAATCGGCTAGGTCTAGGGCTCTCAACAGGGTCCACGTGCTGGAGGGTGAGCTAGCTCGGCGGGAGGAGCAGGTAGGGCGCTATTAGTTTCACTCATTTTGATCTTTCGACTTTCGCTTTACTCGGCTTTTTGCCTGTAGTTGCACAGGGTGAGCCAGGAATTTCAGGGGCGGTAGCGGCATTCGGAGAGGAGGCGGCCTCGAGGCACCGAAGGATCTCCAAACTGGAGAGGCAATTAGCTGAGGCAAATGCGCGGGCCTCTTCGGTGGTGGAGGAGTACAAGAAATCCACCGAATTCGCCGACGAATACAGGGCGGCCTGCGCAATGCATTTCAGCTGGGCGAAGATGAGGCGCGGAGGTTGCCCAGGCTTATCTTGACCTGGACCTATCGTGCCTAGAAGCGTACACCCCGGGGTCGAGGAGGACGAGTATGAAGAATATCTGATGTCGACCTCGAAACTATTCTGGGAGTCGATGCGACTACCGATGTATCCCGTCGTGACACCTTCGAAAAGGGGGGCCAAGCGATGCCCCTGCTGATGCGGCCGCAGGAGATGCTGGGATTGACCCCAAGTCTGACCCTTTGGGGGACTATATGTGCTTTTCCTTTCTTTTGTCTTGTAGTTCGACTGGAAATCAATTAAATGGATCAGCCATTTTTCATTTGTTTGTCTTCCCTGGATGGTTTCTTGTCTCAAATTTTGGAGGAACATCCTAGTAGAGGCCAAGGCATAGGGATTGTCTCGACGAAAAGGTCGAGCGACAACGTAGCCTGGTATAAAAAAGGGGGTTGAGAGACGATTTAACTCGGCTTAGGCCGAATGACGCGGTGGTTCGACCAAGTCCGAAGAATGAGATAGCTTTTTAAGGGCCGAGGGACAAAGTAACTCGGCTAGGGCCGAGGGACAAATGGCTCGGCTAGGGCCGAGGGACAAAGTAACTCGGCTAGGGCCGAGGAACGAAATGGCTCGGCTAGGGCCGAAGGACAAGTAACTCGGCTAGGGCCGAGGGACAAAGTAACTCGGCTAGGGCCGAGGAAGTTTGTTTTATTAGTGATCAAACTGAGATTGCATCCTTGATGAAAAGAGGGGAGTTCGTCCCCGAACTGGAGGTTCTGAATCATCGCGACCATCTCCTTATCCCTATTTATTACCCCTACCAGTGTTTTGTCTTTTCCAAGGTGGGTCGATTCTCTTTCCACCGAAGTAGGTGGTATGGCCCTGTGGCTAGCAAAAGGTCGCCTGGCAATTTCGGTGAGCTTTTATTATGTCGACCTTTTCCAACATAGTTTGCTTTGGCGTGCGATGTTAGTGCTCGTTTGCCATTGAAGGATGTCGTTTTCGCAGGATGATCTCTCGGATCTGCCAGTATCCGCAAGGTCGGCGGATGGTTTTATGCATTAAAAGCTCGTGATCCGGGGTCAGAAGTAATCTTTTGGCATGCGTCATGGTTCGGGCGACGTGCCTGGCGCGCATTGGGGGGCGTTGTTTTCATTTCAGGAGGCCATGTGGTGGCGTAGGCTTGGCATTTTAAGTCCGGGGCTTTCTGATAGTTGTTCCCGGCTCGCCTCTGCTTATAAAAAGGGGGAAAGAAGGGTGTGTTGGGCCATCCCAAAATTGTCTTTCCTGTGGATCATGAAGATGCTCATGATGCCTATTTTTCCAAGGTTTATCGTGGGAGAACCGAGCTTGTCCCCTGGAAGTCGCCGCTATCACCCGGATAGCTGGGGTGACAAAGTTTCCGCTGGAGGGGGTGGCTTTCCCTCAAGAAAGGACCTTCAGAGATCGTATGGAGAGCGCACAAGAGGTCCGAGGGATCGCACGGAGAGCGCACATATACGCTTCCTCTGTGTCCTTTGTGGTTCCCCCTTGGGGACGTACGGTAGGAAGTGTACGCGGGCTCCCCATGGGTTGCGTGAATTTCGCCTCCTCCCCTGGTTTGGATTCCTGGGCTTGCCCACCTGGGGAATCTTTCGCCACATGGGGAGGGGGTGATGGTTTGTCACCCGCAGGTACCTTGCCTTTGAGTTTGGGCAAGGTGGAGCGGTACACACCCGGTTTGGGGGAGCGCTCTGGTGCCAGGGCCTGCGAGCTTCCTTTCTACTCGTTGGGGGGCCTCTTGGTTGGGTGGTTTGGGGTAATATCCCGTCCACCCTTTCTGATTATTCTGATATCCCGGTTGGGTCGCCAAGATATCATTATTTACTGAAACTGGCCGCAACGGTTGGTCCATGTCATCCTCCCATTATCGGCTCGGGCTGACCGTTCGTGATTTGTCTGATTTGTCGGTCCGGATGCCGGAGCATCACAGTTGCCCGGATCTGCTTTGGAGCAGTTTGCCTGAGTTTTGTACCCGTCTTTATTTTATGCATTTTAATGCTCTTGTAATGCCTCTCAGGCGGTTGTAATCGGTTTCGATGGCAATGAAATAAAGAAAGTTTTGTTCTTTTTCTCAATTTCTGTTTCTTTTGCAACAAGAGTTATTGTTGTTGGCGACAAACGAGGCATAAGGACATCTCGTTCGTTTTTGGACGAGGATCCCATGCTATCCGAGCCAGTCAGGGCTCGTAAGCCACCCAAATCTAGACGGAAATTTGGAGGTTGTTCGGCGGTAGAACATATTCCTTGACTCAGGACGAAGCTTGGAGATTTATGCTCATCTTTATTGGGGTTCGGAGATTTGTGGCTCGGCCCTGCTGAGGATCGAAGAATGTTACTCGGCCCAGCCAAGGTTCGGAGATTTAGAGCTTGGAGAGATGACATAGTCGCCACCGTGAGTCATGATACCTGGTCCCTGTGAGACTCGGTGAGGAGTGTCAAGGCGGAACGGGCGGCACATGGGTATGCCCATCATTTATGATTTGGCCACTCCCGAGGGAGTGAATTATCGTCAGGTGCCGGCGCTCTTTCTTTTTCGCATTTTCCAAAGGGCGGCCGATTTGAGGCAGCTTGGAGGAGTATTGAGGGCATTTACTGCGAGGGCCCGACATATGGGTGGAACCCTGTTTCTAGGGAAGGAGGGGAGTTCCCGAACAGTTCGTCGATGCTTACCAATTTTCCTCGGAAGGGGGCACAGCCCTTCGGGTTCTGCGGTCGCCAGTTAAAGCGGCGACACATGGCGAATTCCCATGGGTCGGTATTTATGACCCGACTTATCAAGATACTCGCCTGAGGATTATAAATACGGATGAGTGGGGCGCTGGTGTTCACCATCCTTTCGGTTAGTCTTTAAGCAACTTCCTATATAGCTTCTCAAGGTGGAGAGCAATCATCTAATAGATTAGGCGTAGTGATCAACGGCCATAGGGGCTCCGAGGGGAGTCGCCCCACCGTCATGGTTGATGGCCTGGCCCTGGCATCAGCCTTCGCAAGCCACGAGCGGCTTGAGAAGGCAGTTGAGGAATATCTTGCCGTCTCTGCGAGGGAGACCGAGGCCCTTCGCCGGGTCATGGACCAGCAGAGGAGGAGATAGCGTCCCTCCACCAACGAGTCGCTGAGCTGTCCCGACGTTTGGAAGACTCGGCTGCACCTGGCGGGAGTCGTTAGGTCCCTGCGAGGGCCACTTGCTTTCTTTTTGTTTTTTCTCCTTCTCTTTTTGTATTTACTTTTCTAATCAATGAAAAATGCCTTTTTTGACAACCTCTTATTCTCCAAGATTATCGTTTAGCTCAAAGAAGAACCATTCATTTCTGTTTGAATAGTCGAGGAGCCTGGGTGGCTTCATTGGTTTACGCGCTGAGTCATGGCTTTGTTTGAGACAGGCGTTTTGGGCGATAGGTTATAGGGGCATTGCCCAGGGGTTTTAGTAGCAGGGGGGATTTCCCGACTTTGCCTAGGGTTCGTGGCCGGTCATGTAGGGCCTGCCGAACCTTTTAGGGGTTTTCTGGAGGCGCATACTTTGTGTCTGTTGACGGTTTTGCGCAGTGTGCTTTTTTCAAACTGGCCGAAGTTCTGACTGTTTGGAAGTCCTTTGGCTTTAATCGGGGCTCGTGTGCTTTGGTTTTTTGTCAGGACTTTAGTTCGAAGAATTATTGCTCGGCCCAGCCGAGGTTCGGAGAGTGGTTGCTCGGACCAGCCGAGGTTCATAGAGTAGTTGCTCGTCCCAGCCGAGGTTCGGAGAGTAGTTGCTCGGACCAGCCGAGGTTCAGAGAGTAGTTGCTCGGCCCAGCCGAGGTTTGGAGAGTAGTTGCTCAGCCCAGCCAAGGTTCAGAGAGTAGTTGCTCGGCCTAGCCGAGGTTTGGAGAGTAGTTGCTCGGCCCAGCCGAGGTTCAGAGAGTAGTTGCTTGGCCCAGCCGAGGTTCGGAGATTATTGCTCGGCCCAGCTGAGGTTCGGAGATTTATTGCTCGGCCCAGCCGAGGTTCAGAGATTTGTTGCTCAGCCCAGCCGAGGTTCGGAGATTAGTTGTTCGGCCCAGCCGAGGTTCGGAGAGTAGTTGCTCGGCCCAGCCGAGGTTCGGAGAGTAGTTGCTCGGCCCAGCCGAGGTTCGAAGATTATTGCTCGGCCCAGCCGAGGTTCCAAGATTTGTTGCTCGGCCCAGCTGAGGTTCGGAGATTATTGCTCGGCCCAGCCGAGGTTCGGAGATTAGTTGCTCGACCCAGCCGAGGTTCAGAGATTTATTGCTCGGCCCAGCCGAGGTTCGGAGATTAGTTGCTCGGCCCAGCCGAGGTTTAGAGATTAGTTGCTCGGCCCAGCCGAGATTCGGAGATTATTGCTCGGCCCAGCCGAGGTTTGGAGATTATTGCTCGGCCCAGCCGAGGTTCGGAGAACTTTCCTGCTTGAACAGGTAACTCGGTCATGCCGAGGGTTAGTGAGCAGCATCTGTTTCTTTTCACGATTTTTGGTGGTATAACTTGTGGTGATTTATGTCATGAATTATAAAACATTGTGTCGACAAAAATTTATGGGAGCGGGCATGTAGAGGGCGTACCCTACTGGTAGTACTTGCGGAGATTGTCCGAATTCCATGTCCGAGGGATAGATCTTCCACTTAGATCTTGCAGCTTGTAGGTCCCCGGTCCAACAATCTCCGTCACTTGGTAGGGGCCTTCCCAGTTTGGTGCCAGCTTTCCTTGCTCCAGCGGTTTGGAGACAGATGCTTTCCGAAGAACGAGGTCGCCAGGCAAGAAAGCTTTCCCTTTAACTTTGGAGGCGTGGTAGCGGGCCACCCTCTGCTGATAGGAGGCCACTCTGATCCGAGCTTTCTCCCTAACCTCCTCTATCAGGTCAAGGTTGGTGCGGAGCTGCTCCTCGCTGGCTTTCTCTGAGTAGCTTTCCACCCGCAGCGAAGGGAGACCTATCTCCACTGGGATAACAGCCTCTGTACCGAAGGCCATCCGGAATGGGGTTTTGCCTGTGGGTACTCTTGGGGTGGTGCGGTAGGCCCATAGGACATGGTGCAACTCGTCTGCCCACCTGCCTCGGGCCCTGGAGAGCCGAGCTTTGATCCCTTGAAGCAAAGTCCGGTTGGTTACTTCGCTGCTCCGTTGGCTTGCGGATACCCGACCGAGGTAAGGTGGTGACAGATCCCGTGCTCTTCGCAGAACTAGCGGAACTTTGGATTGTCGAATTGCCTGCCGTTGTCAGTGATTATAGTGTGCGGGAGGCCGAAACGGCAGATGATGGACCTCCATACGAAATTCCTGGCCCGTGCTTCGGTTATTTGTGCAACCGCCTCCGCCTCGACCCATTTAGTGAAATAATCGATGGCGACGAATAGAAATTTCCGCTGTCCCGTGGCGAGCGGAAATGGGCCGAGGATGTCCATCCCCACTTGGCAAAGGGCCAAGCGGAGGATACGGGAACCAGGCTGGCGGAGGGGAGCCTCTGAATGCTTGAGTGCCTCTGGCATGGTTCGCAAGCTCGGACAAGGTCGTCTGCATCCTTCTGCATGATCGGCCAATAGTAGCCTTGACGTAGCACCTTGTGGCATAGGGACAGGCTTCCCAGATGGTTGCCGCAAATCCCCTTATGCACTTCGCGGAGGGCATAATCTGCTTCAGATGGGCGAAGACATCTGAGAAATGGCATAGAGAAGAACCATTTGTAGAGCTGATCGTCGATCAACACATAATGGTGGCCTGCAGCTTTAGCCTTCTGGCTTCTCTCCGGTCGGACGAAAGTGACCCTTCTTTGAGGTACCTCAGAATGGGGTCGAACCATGATGGCTCGGCCTCAACTTGCATTACTCGGTCAGCTTCCGCGACGCTGGTCTCTCTAAGATCTCCAGGTGAAATTTTTGCCCGGTGTCCATAGATTCCGCCGTTGCCAACCAGGACAACAGGTCGGCATGGGCATTCTCAGATCTAGGAATCTGAATAATCTCGAATTCGGAAAAATGGGAGAGTAGGCTCCGAACCTCTTAGAGATATCGGATCATGTTCGGTTCCCGAGCTTCAAACTCCCCTCGTACATGACCTGCCACTAGTTGGGAGTCGGTGAAGGCATTAAGTTTCTCCACCTTAAGGCTGTGGGCGATTCGGAGACCAGCCAGCAAGGCTTCATACTCAGCTTCATTGTTGGAGGCTGGAAAGGAGAAGCGGACGCCATTTTTAAAGGTTACCCCCTCCGGACTGGTGAGAACCAAGCCCGCATCGGAGCGATGAGCATTAGATGACCCGTCGACATGGAGAGCCACCGAGCGCCAGATTTCGGTTTCTCGAGGGAGTCAGGGGTGGAGCCGTCCTCTAGGATGGTACACTCGAGGAGGAAATCGGCTAACACCTGAGCTTTGATGGCCGGGCGAGGCTAAAATGGATATCATGCTCGCTCAGCTCGATGGCCCACTTAGTCATTCTCCCTAATGTCTCCAGGCGGTGGACCACCGCCTTGATGGGTGGTCAGTCAGGACTGTCACAGAATGCCTGGAAGTACGACAACTTCGAACTGAGGTGATCAAGGCCAACACCATCTTTTAATTTGGCTATATCTTTTCTCTGCATCGCGGAGTAGCCTGCTGACATAATAAATTGGCTTCTGGACCTTGTTTTCTTCCCTGACCAGCACCGAGCAAACGACACCTTCTGAAACAGCCAGATATAGGAATAGTGTCTCGCCAGGATTTAGACTGCTGAGGAGTGGGGGAGAGCCGAGGTACTTCTTGAGATCTTGGAATAATTTTTGACACTCGGGGGTCTACCGGAAGTTCTTAGCCGACCGGAGAGTTTTGAAGAAGGGGAGGCATCTTTGGCTTAGCGCGCCACGAAGCGGTTGAGAGCCGCTATCCTTCCGGTTAGGCGCTGGACTTCTTTAATAGATGCCGGAGGTGCCATCTATTGAAGAGCTTGGATCTTCTGGGGGTTAGCTTCGATGCCCCGCTGGGAGACCATGAAGCCGAGGAACTTCTTGGAGTTAACGCCGAAGGCGCACTTAGTCGGATTGAGCTTCATCTGATACTTGCGGAGTGTTGCAAAGCTCTCTGAGAGGTCCTCGACGTGCTGTGATGCTTCTTTGCTTTTGACCAGCATGTCATCGACATACACCTCCATGTTCCGACCGATTTGCTCCTTGAATACTTTGTTGACCAGCCTTTGGTAGGTGGCTCCTGCATTTTTAAGACCGAAAGGCATAACACGATAATAGTAAGTACCTCGATCGGTTATGAAGGCGGTCTTTTCTTCATCTTCTGGGGCCATCCGAATTTGGTTGTAGCCGGAGTATGCGTCCATAAATGTTAGCATTTGATGACCCGAGGTGGCATCCACAAGTTGATCAATCCGGGGAGAGGAAAGCTGTCCTTCGGGCACGCTTTGTTGAGGTCGGTGAAGTCGATGCAAATCCGCCACTTGCCGTTCTTCTTTACCATGACAACATTCGATAGCCAGTTCGGGTAATTTACCTCCCGGACGAAGTTCGCCTTGATGAGTTTATCAACCTCCTCTTCAATAGCCCTCTGCCGCTCTGGGGCAAAGTTCCTCTTCTTTTGTTTGACGGGCCGGTACATCTCGTCCACGTTAAGGCGGTGGACGAGAACCTCGAGACTGATTCCTGGCATGTCGGAGGTGGACCAAGCGAAAACATCGGCGTTGCTCTGAAGGAAGTTGATCAGCTCCTGCCGAGGTTCACCTTTCAGCAGCGACCCAATCTTTATGGTTCGGTCGGGATGAGCCTCATCCAGCGGCACTTCTTCTAGTTCCTCGGCTGGCTCTCCCCGCTGTTCGGTGAAATCCTCCTGAGCATCCAGCCCGTCAACCTCCGCATTCTAGACTGAAGGCTGGTGACGAAGCACTGTCGAGCCATGGTTTGGCTTCCTTGGACAACTCCGACTCCCCGCCTGGTGGGGAATTTCATAGACAGGTGTGGGATGGAGACAACTGCCTTGAGGGACATCAGGCCGGGTCTCCCAAATATTGCATTGTAGGGCGACCTGAGTTTAGTTACTAGGAAGTCCGTGTGAACAGTGGCCACAAGGGGCCAGGTTCCCCGCGCGAACCGTTAAGGTTATGACCCCTTCCGGGATGACGACGTCGCCTGTGAATCCCATTAGGGTGGAATCCATGGCTCGAAGGTTTTCCATGAGCAGTCTCATCTTTGCAAACACATTGAGGTACAAAATATTCACAGAACTTCCACTGTCAACGAGGATCCGGCTTACATCATAGTCATTTAAATTGATGGATACAACAAGTGCATCGTCATAGGGAAACTGTATCCCTCGGAGATCGTCGTTGGAGAAGGAGAGCTCGCCCATCCGCACTTTCTTTGGCGCCGATCCTTCGTCATCATTTCTGGAGCTCGAGCCGCCGGCCTCCTCGATCATGTTGATGTGGCCGATTATAGGCGGATTTGGTGGTGGACGAGGTTATTAAAGCTCGGGCTGGCGATCCCCCCTAGTCCTGGCTCGGGTGCCCTCCTGAATTGGTTCAGTCGGCCCCGTTGAATCAGCCTCTCAATCTCATTTTTCAGCTGCCAACATTCCTCAGTGTCATGGCCGTGCTCCCGGTGGTAGCGTCAGTATTTGGCGGGGTCCCTTCGGGTTGGGTTCCATCGGAGAGGAGTTGGCCGGGGGAGCTGGCGCTCTATCTCCATGAGAATTTGCACCCTGGGTACAGTGAGCGGAGTATACCGGTTGAATCGCCTGGGCGGGCTCCGAGAGCAATTTCTCGGCGGCGGTGGGGGAGCTCTTTGGCGACGAGGTGGACTTGGCCGATGGACGGATCGGTGCCTGTCAGGACCTTTGGGTTCTTTTTTCTTCGTCAGCTCGGTGCAGGCAACTCTCCATGATTCTTCGACCCTGGCATATTTGTCTGCCAGGGCCATCAAATCGGAGAGGTTTGGGGGGTAGCTAACTTCCATCGCCAGGTAGAAGTCGCTCTCCTTCAAAACTTCCCCCGCCAAGGCGGACATAGCCACCTCATGATTAAGGTGGTCCACCTCTAGCATGGCCTTGTTGAAGCGGGCAAGATAGTTTCTCAAGGACTCCCCCTCTCTCTGCTTAACTTCGGAGAGGGAGTTGGATCTCCGCCGGTGACGGCGGCTACTGATGAACTGGCCAATAAAAAGATGGCTCAGGTCGTCGAATGAATCAACGGAACCTGGTTTCAAGGTATTGAACTAGGTTCGGGCAGATCCTCTAAGGGTGGAGGGGAAGGCGCGGTAGAGGATTGCGTCGGATGCTCCGTGGAACATCATTATTGAACAGAAGCTGCTGAGATGATCATCCGGGTCAGAAGATCCATGGTAGGGCTCGACGGCGGGTAGTTTGACATGGGAGGGAATCACTTCCTCCATGATCCCTTTGGAGAAAGGGATGCCCTGCTCCACCTTGGGCTGAGGCGGATGGGCCTGCTTGGCAGCATTCAATTCCTGACGCATCTCTCGGATTTGTCAATGGATCTCCTCTTCAGAAGTAAGAGGAGGAGCTGGGCGGGGAGAGCGCAGGGAGGGCGTTGAATCATGGCGGGAGGACACCGGGAAAGGGTCCGGGCTCATCGAGATCTAGGAGGATCCCTGTTACAGTCGCCTCACGGGACCGGTTTGTCCCCTTTGGGTCGGTGTGGGAGGTCCGTGGCTTCATGCGGACCAGAGGAGGAGGTGGCCGGAGAGGAAGGAGCTACGGCCTCCCTATGAAGGTACGGAGCAGGGGCAGCTGTGAAACGCTCCTGAACCAGGTGGGTCAGGGCTTGGACCTGCTGGACCAGCGTAGCGAACTGGTCCTGGGTCACCGGGATGGCTGGTGGTGATGGGGTCTCAACTGGCGGAGGCTGCGACGCCGTGTTGCCTGTCGGATCAGGTCTTTGAGTGACGACTTGGTCCTGGGCTTCAGAGATTGCTCTTCTCCAATTAGCCATTGGAGAGGTTCTACTCCAAATCGAGATCCTTGTCTCCTTTCTTCAAGTTTTAATGGGACTTGAGGCCCTTCTTCTAGCGCCAATCTGTTGCCGCCGAGATCTATCCTCCGACTCGGGCGCGGTCGATCTCCTGGTCTGGGCTTCCTCCTGGGCGGACCTGCACAGAAGTCCTCGTGCGAGAGGTATTGGGGGTGGCCCTCCGCGAAAGACCCTCCGACGCTCAAGTCAGTAGGGATCGGTGATCAACAGAAAGTGGAGAGAGGGATCTCTCCAGGAAGTCTCTCCAGGGGTGGCCGAGTGGAAGCTCCAGGGGAGCGCCGACGAGCAGTGGAGGAGAGTGAGAGTGAAAGTGAGCCAGGGGCTGTGAGCACATACCTGAGAGAATCTTGGGATGCCATATTTATAGGTAATGACCTGGATCTTGAGCGCCTTCTGTAAGGTTCGAAGGTTGTTAGGATACGGGAATGAATCAAATCAGGCCGTTGTGAGGCCGGTGGGATCCATATCTTGTTCGTTGAGGGATCGACGGCTAGGAGAGCTCTTTGATGGCCTGAGATCTGATAGATGCGTAGGTCCCAGGTAGTTATATTAGGTCCTAGAACACTCTTCAACATGATTCTTTGTTTGGGATTCTATGATGATGGGCCTAGGCTCTCCCACGTCGAGCTCCACAGAGGTGAGTGTCGAATCGCAGATTGTTCATGGGAGTCGAGCTGTGGAAGCTCGAGGAAACCGAGCTTTGGGAAGCTCGGGGGAGACCGAGCCATGGGAAGCTCGGGGAAGGTGAGCCGAGTTACAGGTAGCTCGGGGAAACCGAGCTGTGGAAACTCAGGAAGTCCAAGCTATAGGTAGCTCGGGGAAGCCGAGCTATGGGAGCTCATAGGATCCGAGCTTCGAGAAGCTCGGGAAAGTCGAGCTATGGGAAGCTCGGGAAAAGCCGAGCTATGGGAAGCTCGGGGAGAGCCGAGTCGTGGGAGGCTCGAGGGAAGCCGAGCTATAGGTAGCTCAGAGAAAAATGAATCATCAGTAAATTGAGGAAACCGAGCTATAGAAGCTCGAAGAAACTGAGCCGCGGGAGGCTCGGGGGAAACCGAGCCATGGGAGGCTCGGGGGAAGCCGAGCTATAGGTAGCTCGGAAAAACCGAGCCACGGGAGGCTCCGGGAAAACGAGCTGTGGGAAGCTCGGGGAAGCCGAGCCATGGGAGGCTCGGGGGAAGCCGAGCTATAGGTAGCTCGAAAAAAAACCGAGCTATGGGAGCTCGGAGAGGCCGAGCTATAGGTGGCTCGGGGAAGGTTAAGTTACGGGTAGTTCGAAAAGGTTGAGCATGGAAACCCGGAAAAAAACGAGTCAGGGGTCGCATGGCCTGCTGAACCACATTAGTTTAGCTTGTTCCTCGGGGGCATATCGTAGCAGGCGGAGGGATGGGGTTGATTTTAGCCCCTTCGCACGATTATCAATGCAATGACGATTCTACCCCTCAACAAGTTTATTACATCCTTTTTAAAAAAATTCCCCCTTTATGTTCGTGGTTTGAGAGTCTTTCTCTATATTGAACAAATAATCTGCCCTACAAAAGAATATGAGAGTGACTTTCATCATATGGTATATTCTTTAGCTCCACTCTTTTCATTTTGTACAGTTTTTCTGCTTCTGAGTGTACTTAATGCTGGAACCTGCTTATGATAAATCCATGCTTTAGTTTAAGGAAATGTGCCATGGCATATAAGTAGAAATATAGGTGGATTAGGTGACGTTAGCTGTCTAGAGACTTAAGATGCACATAATATGATTATGCTGCAATTTTTTTGGTCCAGAACTGTCTTGAAGGATAACTGAAACACCAAAAAGATTCTAAGATGACCTGTCCAGCAGTTCTAACAAATCCATGCCAGATCTAATAGAAAAAAACAATACTCTGCCGCATAACTGTACTAATAAATTTCAGCAGAGCAATATACAAGTAGAAGTGAAAATGGAAGAAAAGCAGAAGAGAGAAGAGAAATAAGAGAACAAGCCGTCTGCAGCCTCATGTTTCTTTCAAATAAATTCATGTAAAACATCAAAAAATCATTGCCAGCATCTGATCATAACAGCTTCTTATTTAGTTTAGTCAGCAACCTATCAACAAACTGGACTAATTCAATTTGGAAAATTTTTTAAGCTAAATAGCTGACTAAGGCCCAGTTTTAATTTAACCAATTGAACTTCTTTCCGTTTCGTTTTTAGCCTCTCAAAATTTGTAACTGAAACCCGTTTTGATCAATTTCACCCAGTAGGAGTTATAATTTTCCTTAAAGAAGCCTTAATATCTTTACATGGCTGTGTTTTTCTTGTACAGGTTGGTAGGAGAGGCTTAAAGGTATTTGAGTGAGACAAAGAAAAGGAGTGAGAATAATCTTTCCTGAAGTTGATTCGGCATGGAAAAAATTGATTCAAATAATCTTTCCTGAAGTTGATTCGGCATGGACAAAATTGATTCAAAATAATCTTTCCTGAAGTTGATTCGGCATGAACAAAATTGATTCAAATCAAGCGGAGCAGTCTTTACTAGTATTGATCTACATAGTCTGATTTCGGGTTGAAAGCGAGAAAAAAATATTCTATATCTATATATGAGATATGCCTCATACTGTGCCAATTGTACCGTAATATATTAGTATGGTTCTCAGAATTGATTTTGCAGAACTTGGTACCAAATGTCCACTACTAGATTTATTGTTAATATAACCCAACCCAAATATTTTATTGAATTGATCTAGCTACATCTTTAAATATGCACCAAGTACTTGATATGACATGTTTTAGATCCAGCAATGACACCCTTAAGCTCAATAGTCAACATGAGACACCTTCATCAATGTGCCTATATATAGGAAAATATAGATGCTTTTGAATTCCCTGGTACAATTCCTGTATCTTGAATCTGAGGAATAATTGCTTCATCCAATTTAAAATTTAGCCAACCAAGAGATCTCTCTTAATTGGCATATTTAGGGGTGGTACTTACTAGTTTCATAACAAATCCCACATTTGGAGCACTTTATGCTGGCATACAATATTTAACAACGCTGCAAGGGAATTCAAATGTTTTATGTAATACTTTTTTCCTTATTTTATTTTATTTTATTTTATTTTCTACAAGATGATTGGATTTACGCTCGACTATATTCGAATGTAACTAAGCATCTACTTAACTTGATTAATTTTCTGACCAAGGTCAAATGATTCTCAAGTTCTTATGCCTAATTTAATGACATTCAGCTTGAAATTAAAGGCATAGGGAAGATAATCTTTAACTTGCAGCTACCACTCTTTAGCTATCTCTTCATACTTTATACTCTATTTGGAATAAATGAATCCCATAATTTTTATAGAATTCATTTACAAATTCATAATTTGCTACCTTTGAGAGCATAACAAATCATGGTTTTTAAATCTTAACTACTAAATCATGAAACTGATTTATCTTATTGAAATCCTATCAATTTTGATAGAATTTGCAAATAAATTCCACAGAGTGCAGGAAACAAAATTATTTAGACAAAATTATTTTTTGACAAAAAATAATGTTATTTATGATATTATTATTATTTATATAATGTCATTTCTATTAATAAATACTAATATAATTGTAATATTAATTTATATTAATAGTATAAATTACTTATATTATAACTAAGAATATACTATTTTTATTTTAATAGTATAATCAAATAAAATCATAAATTATAGATTAATAATTTATTATTATACAACAATAATTATTAAGTTATAATATAATTATATTTAATTATATGTTAGTTAAATTAATCATTCTTTTAATAATTTATGATTATTAATTACAATTTAATATAATTATATTTAATTATATTTAATATAATTAAATGATTTGAGAATATAATTAACACAATAATTCTTAAATCATCATTTTAACTAATTATTAAATAAAGATAATTTAGGAAAATGAAACATGAATTTAATTTTTATTTGTTCCAAACATGATAATTCATTTTAATTCTATAGTTTTATATATAGTGACCAAATATGAGAGTTAATTAACTAATGAATTTCATCATGGGATTCATTTTATTTGCAAATAAATTCCATGGCAATTTATTTTCTATCTGGTTCCTTACTTTAGATTGGAAAGTGATATACTGAAAGAAGTATTCCTCATTTTGAAAGGGAATATACCTGCCTTAAGTAGTGTATTTTGTTTCCATCAAATTTCATGAAATGAAATTGGATAATTCAAGTTCTTTATTTTTCATTTAATATACAAGGAAGATGAAATCAGCTATCTTCTTAGAAGAGCTAATTGGGTTCCAAAGGAATTAGACAAGTTGCCATTTGATTCCTTACTCTCATACTTCTTTGCTTTTCTTAAGGTAGGTAATCTCCTAAGTGAATAGTAGTAGTAGGAATATGTGTCACACAGATAGGTATTCTAAAGTAATAGCACTTGCAACATAGAGCTTTTTGAGATCTATAATTGGACTCAATTCTTAACCTTGCCAAATAATAAGCTATTTCACATATTATGTTACCTCTTGCATTTGTTGAGGGTTGCTAACTTGTCATGAAGGTGACCAATTTGCAAATTACCAGAGAACTAGGGCCCATCATGTGCACATAGATTATATTTATATTCATATAATAGGCAAAGAAAATAAAAACATATTTTTCATTAATATTTGTAGAAGTTAATATTTATGAATGTATTTATAAATTGATAATAAAATATTTATATTTGAATATGTATAAATGTAAATACAGGTAATATAAATGTAAATTGTAATATAGGCATAGAAAATAAAAAAATATTTTCATGGATATTTATGACATATAAATACTTTCATTGACATTTCAATATTATTATAATTATACTTAAACAATTTGCATACTTAATTCACAATTATAAAAATTAGTTGTTTTTTCTCCATTTTTATAGTATACTTCCATATATATATGTTTATATAAAATAAATGCAAGCAAGTAGGAGGGATGCTTACCTCTAATATGCAAAAAAATTCAAACCAAACTGTGCAACCTATGTCAGTAACACTTAATTAATAATAAATTGATTAACATATATATATATATATATATATATATATATATATATATAGCAATCTATAGGATCTTAATTTCTTTGTGGAAGCATTGTGACCATAACCTATTCTAAGACTAACCTCAGCCCTAGAGTTTCTTTGATATACCATAAATCTATTTTATTTATACAAATTAAAATATGATGAGACTAAGATTGTAATGACTCAGAATATAATTAAAAAGCTTATTAGAAGATATTATTTTGGTTTCTTATTCTCCTATGAGTGTTTACGTTCTTCTCAATATACAATCAATGTAGTACTAAATACATGCCTTAGTACAAAATACATGCCCATATGAGTTTTGATACACTCTTTTTAGGCTCTGATGTACTTATCGAGGGTTTAAATCTAATCATAAATATCGTAACCATTTTAAAGTCAACTTCAAATGGGTCCATGCTATAATGTTTTCTAATCCATATAGGTTATAGGACAAATCTTTTTGGGATACTATTTACTTTTTTTTTTGATTCTATATTGTTAACCAAGGTTTTCATAATATATAACCGTTGTGGTACATGCTGACACGGGCTCTCAAAGGCACACTTTTTCTGCTTAACAAATGCTTTTATCATGTAACAAAAGTTGCAATATGTCACCGAGCTTTCAATCGGCACGTGCAAGCGCTCCTTATGGCCACTAGGTCCTTGCGTCTACCGATGATGACGTTAGAAGACCCCTCTCCTAACCAGCCTAGACCCCACAATAATAAAATAAAACCTCAGGCCAAGTCCACATACACAGCGATATACGGGAAGCAAAGCCTTCCCAACCAAAGAACTTTTCACTAAGTAACTTTGGATACAATGAGGTTGCCCATAGGCCAAACACTTCTTTCTGTCCCTTACAAAGATCACTCAAAGTGCCCGCCCCAACCTCATTTAAAAATACAAAACTAACCTTGGCGCCTCACACCTGACACCTCTTGTGCGTACCGACCTAGTCTCATCCGCGTTTAAACCCATCTGGCCTAGACCTCTGCATGGCCTTGATCTTTGCTAGACAAGCTGTATGATCAAAATTGCATTCTAGGTGCTTGCTGATTGCCTTTTATGAAGATTCGCTACCTTTCTTTTATAGGTGGAAAGCCGCTGCCCATCCGTGTTGAATCCACGTAGCAATCACCGTCTCAAACACCGCCTAAGAGTCCCTCCAACGTGTGCCACCTTCTTGGCTGTTGGATGCTTGATGAAAGGCCAAGATTGGCCCTTGAAACCGCCTCAAGAGAACTCCAAAATACAGCGCTAGCTGGCTGGGCGGATTGCCCATGCCTGCTGCCAGGTTGGCAGCCAACTTGGGCGCGCCTCTGGTGCACCCGGTCTGGGCCACACGCCTAGCTAGGCCACGCGGCCGCCGGGGCGCACGCCCGATTGGGCCATGTGCGCACATCCCCCTCTTGGGCTGGGCAGTGACAAATATGTTTCTTACCCTATTGATATTGATATCATCTTTTCCATTAAATGCACACGATCTGATACCAACTACACTAAAACACAGCCGATATTTCATACAGATAATGTAGAGCTAGATGCCAAATAGCAGCTATCCAAAATCCGATTAGAATTGCATAAAATTTAATTCAACCAAAACATTGGCAGCAATCTCAATAGCTAGACGAAAAATTCCAATTACGCAATCTAATGGGACAAAATCCACCTAAAATATGATAATAATTGCATAAAATCCAACCCAATTCTGTATGAGCATTGGTAATGGAATACAAATTCACAATATCAGGAATTTAAAACCACAACCAATACCTAATTGCCAGCATTAAAACTTTCAAAATTTCAATCCACATGTTGTTAATTTGGAGCAAAAGCAATGCTATACAATGGCATTGGCTGCATTTGCTGTCATCTGTTTTTTTTTTTTTTGGTGGTACAGACAGATGATTTCACCACTCTAGGTAGGGATTTGCGATCATCTTTTGAATGGTTGGTTAAAAAAAAAAAAAGAATTGGATTTGAGGAGTGTTTGAAACACATTCTTTTCTTGCTATGATTGAATTGAGTACCAAGCAATTCATCTTCAAGATACAATGAAGCCCCAAAACTCTCTCTAGAAAGCTTGTGAAAATATTCTATGGATGACATAGAAGAGAGTCTATTTGTAATTAACGAATAGACACAATTTCTTTGATAGCTTTTAGACTATTCAAAACAAAAAACTTAAGCATCTCTTGATCAATTTCAAGCCTAATTGCCTCAAGTGCCCATGTGCACTTTCAAAGTTTTAAATAAATGTTTATTCCATTGCACATTTGGCATACTTGGATGCATATCATCATAAGTTAATACTAGTAGTGGTCCCTACTTATAAAGATTTTTAACTTTTTCTTCCATTCCAATGTGAAACTAAATTCTAGTTGAAAGCTAATATTATAATCTATTCCAACATAATCAGCCTGCACTTTTGTTCCTTACAAGTCCTGTAAAAAGCCTGTAGCTAAAACATGACCAATTGTCTGATCACTTCTTTTCAAGTCTTAGAAAGTTTGCCAGTAACTCGTTTATCAAAACGATGAAAACATGCAAAATGCAAAATGCATAGTGCATTCTTGATCAAGAATTTGATATGCTAAACATGCAAAAGAAAAGATCAAATTTGCTTCAAAAAATATAAAAAAAATCGTCTGGGGCAAGATTAAGAGGTTCTACAAACGAAACAAAGGCATCACACATGAAGGACTAAAGGTTGATACTAGTGTATAGTTATTTTTGAAGCCAAAAGCAAAAGTGCAAGTGGTGACAATATGATGGAATGGCAAATCCCCTTCTACTTACATTTTGAGGAAATGGAAATATATGTACATATTATACTTATATGCTAGTATATACTTAAGTCTTATTTAATGGAGTTGTTAGTAGTAGAGCTTTTAAAGTAAAGCTTTAAGTTTTAACAATAGAGTTTTTAAAAGTAGAGCTTTTGAAAAAAATTATTCGCTATTTTATAACTATATTATTAAAGTGTTATGAGTTTTTAACATCTATTTGGTAATCAAACTAAGAAAATATTTTTAAAATAAAATGATGAGAAACATAGCATTATACTTTTGGCTATCTAACTAATTAAAATTATTATTATATTATTCTAAAAGTATTATAATATAATAATATTAAAATATATCATATTAGAGTATTATTATATAGCATAAGATAATAAAATAACTTTCTAATATAATAATGATATAACATAAAATTATTATAATATATTATTTTACAATTTGTTAATATTATATATAATATATTATTAAAATTATGATTATTATTGGCTAATAATATAATACCATATTATTCTGGCTTATAATAGTGATATTATAAATTATACCATTATATAGTACAAAAATATTATATTTATATATTATCTTATAATATTTTTATAATATTATTATATTGTCTTATTTTGCATACGTAATATGTTATAATTATAATTATATTTTTATACAGTTATAATAACTATGTTTTATTTATAATTTATTATTTTATATTATATTATTAGTTGTATTATATATTATAAATATATTAATATAAAATATTATTATTTTTGTAATTCGAATCTATGATCTTTTAAGTCAAAAAATAGTTTTTTGATTTTTGACAAGTAGATCTTTTAAAAAATGTTTTAAATTGGAACTCCTCTAAATAAAGCTTTTAATAACTTTTGATGAAGCTAAAAAGTATTTTTTTAAAATTTATCAAATACTAAAAATTTTGTGATGATTACGAAATGAGAAATAAGGCAAACTAAGCTAGATTAAGCTTTAATTAAAACTCACTCGTTAAACTAATGTTTCTTCCACCTTTGCGAATGCTCCGTGATGGATGGAGAGAGGAAATTAACTGAGGATGATTGGTCATGGGAGGAGAGAACAAGAGGCAGATGGACCACTCTTTTCTTCCCTTTTTCTTCTCCATTTCACCTCTTCTTCTTCTTCCTTTCTTCTTCCACCGGTGAACCACCATTGGAGGGTGTAGTTTGAACCTCCCTCACCGTGGAGCATCGCCAAAGCTAGAGCTAACATTGTCGGTAGGGTAGGGAGGCCGAAAAAATGTCGTGTTACCATTTCCTCAATTCCAGCTGTGGGAGATTTTCCAAGTAAAGAGTAGGGAGGATCACGGTGATAGAATTCGTGAAAACCGAATACGAATCTATTGCCCCAGAATCCTTATGTCAATAATATCGAACACAATTATAATATAATTGAGAAAGTGCAGAATTTGTACCTTATTCTGCCATTATTAAAAATGAAGAATACTGTAACCGAATGCAATAGCTTGTCGGCTGATTTTGGTTGGAGATGGTGCTTCCAGTTTGTTAACACAATTGTAGAAGATTTTTCTGATAAAGATGGGAGTTATCAGAAATACTTAAATAAGAAAACTTATCCTTTCGTAGGGACCTTTTCGAAGAGACGGGACCTTTCCGATTTTCAATAAGCATCTCTTTNAGCGGAGGATGGATGTAACGATCCGGGCCCACGGGCCCGTTTCGTTACAAAAAGTAAGACGAACAAGGTCCACACCAACTTGGGCCACCACAGTCCAAAAAGGGATCCAATTGGTGTCTTGTCCTTCTTGCTTAACCGGTTATAAACCACTTAACCATCACAATCTACCCCCCTTAACAAAGGCGACGTCCTCGTTGCCATGGGTAATTCATCACAACCACCAGGCAGCAGGATTCTAGAGGTGGCCCCCCATGGATGTAGCACTTTGTCTTGTGTGGCACTTAGCTCCTGCACTTCCGACTGGTGCGAGGCTCCGATACCATATTGTAACGACCCGGGCCCATATGGCGTGACCCTGGTATCTGGACCCTTTCAGTAGGGGGATGCTTGTTGGTACACTATTGAGATATTGCAGGGCCATGGGTCACATTTGCTAGGTACCATTGAGAGTATAAACAGTGGGTTTACTTACATTGCATGTTTGAGTATTTGTAGAATGTTTAAGCATGCAAATCATTATGTACTTATAGATTGTTATGCTATGATTTGACTGTATAACGTGGCTTACTTATTGAGTGTAAGCTCATAAAAATCTTACAATGTTTTTGTCAGAGCCACGAGATTGAAGATGGATGGTTGGGGTGATGGATATCCTATTAAATAAATCAAGACCCATTATTTTGTTGAAACCCAGTATTACTTATGTGTAGGGCTTGATGCCCAAATTTTATTATTGTGTGTGTAAGGGTTTGTAACCCAAAACTTTTAGTATTCAGTGATGTATTTGGCTTGGATATATACATAATAGTGATGTGTGAAAAATTTTGTGACGCCTTGCGTCCCGACACACGGCGGGTTGTCACCCTAGCCGATAACCCACGGGCCCGTTTCGTTACAAGAAAGCAAGACGGACAAGGTCCACACTAACTTGGGCCACCACAGCCCAAAAAGGGATCCAATTGGTGTCTTGTCCTTCTCGCTTAACCGGTATAAACCACTTAACCATCACAATCTACCCTCCTTAACAAAGGCGACGTCCTCATTGCTAGGAGTAATTCATCACAACCATCAGGCAGGCAGGATTCTAAAGGTGGCCCCTATGGATGTAGCACTTTGTCCTGTGTGGCACTTAGCTCCTGCACTCTGACTGGTGCGAGGCTCTGATACCATATTGTAACGATCCGGGCCCATGGGCCCATTTCGTTACAAGAAAGCAAGACGGACAAGATCTACACCAACTTGGGCTACTACAGCCCAAAAAAAAATTTAATTGGTGCCTTATCCTTCTTGCTTAACCGTTATAAACCATTTAAACCATCACAATGGACTGCACATTATACCGGAGAATGAGATAACCTTGGGACTGGAAAGAACAAGTCCCGTGGAATGATGTGAACCATCTAAGCGATGAATAAGAAGAAGAAAAAAAAAAAAAAAACATCTCGCGGCACGCGAAAAACCGTATACGTAAATTCCATCCCTTACCAATCAGCACAAATTTGAAAACACAAATAAATAAATAAACAAAATAAAGGATTCAGAGAAGAAGCTAAAGACAGAAGCGGAACCCAGGATTTCTTGTTGTCTCTCCCATCGCAGCAAGTATACGGTCGACTACACATCTGAATTCCCAGCTTTATTTATTTATTTATTTATATTGAAACGACAACAATATTTTTATCATATAATATTATAAATTCGTGTTGTTATTTTACGAAGGATAGGGGCGAGTCCGCTCGCATGCTTATAGAAAGCGGCTGCTGTCCATCCCGGCATTTGCTTCGTTGGGCGCGCTCCGTTCGGCTCGGCTCGGTACGAGCCCTATCTTAGCCCTTTCGTTTGTCTTATCTGCTCTGCAGCCTTTTGTACAAGTCCACTGTTCACACCGTCGCCTCCGCACACACGGCTCCAGCTCGCTGCTCGGCTCGACTCGTTACCATTCGCTCGTAGAGATCCCACGTTAACGTCAGCAAAGCACCCAGCCGGCCAGCCCCACGTCAAAAAAAAAAAAAATTAAGGCTGTGTTTGAAATAGTCCTAAAAAGCTATAATTATTTTTAAACTTATTTTTTTAAAGAATAAAAAATAATTATTTTTAACTTATTTTTTAAAAATAAATTATTATTATAAAAATTTAATTATTTTCTAAACTATTTTCTGAAAAATTTTATAATGTACACTTATTCAAAATTAATAACTTTTTCTATCAAAGAAAAAATTTAAGAAAGAAAAAACCCCACCAACCACGGTTCACACTGCCATTAAATCCAAAGGTGCATTCCATACGGAGCAACATGATTGAAGAGCCATGGAAGTAACATTTTTTTAATATAAATTTTAAATATATAAACAAATTTATTGACTATATTTAATTATGCCTACAAGCAAAAAAAAAAGTATTTTAAATATAATTAATTATTAACTATGTTTAAAATAAAATTAATATAAAAAAATAATGCATGTATAATGCAAGCAGATAGATGGGCATGTATGCGTGTGACTTAATTTACCCTTGATCAAATATAATTTTCATCTATACCATATATTTAAATTTATATAATTATTATTTAATATTATATTTATATTTATATAGGATTTAATTATTTTATGTCAGCTTATGAATTAACACTTGCTCTGAATCACCGATCTATTGCGATGGTTGAGATGGGGGCATATCCACTTGAGTTGGTTTTTGTTGTATCCTTCGCGCGAGTATTTCGTATTTTGCTTTTGATATATATATATATATATATATATATATATATATGTGTGTGTGCGCGCGACAGGTGTTTAATTAGTGACTTGATGAGAGCCCTTTGAGGTTGATATATGATACTACAGTGCATGCATGGGCGAGATGGAATACGACCCTATTGCTGCTTGTTGCCGCCAAATTACTTTTGAGGAGCGTCAAGCGACAGAAATGCTTCGTTGGCCTTCAGAGGAATGATAGGGACCGCCTCCTTCAGCCGAAACCTGCAAGAAAAGTTTCGGACCGGTGGTTCCAACGGGGACCCTCCGATGCTCAAGTCAGCGATCTGGAGAACATGAATTTTTTAATGAAAGAGTAGAGATTGAGCCCCCCTCCCCTCGTTGTGAGTCGGGTCTCTATATACCTGTTCGGGGGTCCCTCTTACCCTTTGTTCGCAACAGTTGAATCCTCCCGGATGGTTGGCAGTTTTCGGTCCTTTGACGTGCCGCAAAGGACGGGTAGTGGGGCCGAACGTGGGGGGTCATGCCTGCCGTTAGTGGCGCCAAGGGAAGGCACGTTCGTTGCCCACGTCGCCGAGCACGTTCATAGTGAAGTTATCCGCCACTCTCGAGGGAAGTGGGCCACGTAGAAGCTCTGCGTGAATGGGTGATAAGGTTAGTCGTGTGGTCCCAAGGTACAGCCGTTGGGGGGAGAAGGATGATGTTGAGTTGAAGCCAACTGTCCTTCGTAGAGTGTTGAGTATGGAGTGCTTGTGTGGCCTTGCTCATGTCCTTGGATGAGCTTGCATGGCACTGTTCACGTACACGGCTCTGTTCACTTGCATGGCACTGTTAACGGCGAGGGAGCTTGGTAGCTTGGAGCTGTCGGCCATGGAGGTGTTGGCCTTGGAGCTGTCGGCCATGGAGGCGTCGGCCATGGAGGTGTCGGCCTTGGAGCTGTCGGCCTTGGAGGCGTCGGCCTTGGAGGTGTCGGCCATGGAGCTGTCGGCCTTGGAGGCGTCGGCCATAGAGGTGTCGGCCATGGAGCTGTCGGCCTTGGAGCTGGCCATGGAGCGTCGGCCTTGGAGTCGGCCTTGGAGGCATCGGTCATGGAGGTGTCGGCCATGGAGCTGTCGGCCATGAAGGTGTCGGCCTTGGAGCTGTCGGCCATGGAGGCGTCGGCCATGGAGGTGTCGGCCTTGGAGCTGTCGGCCTGGAGGTGTCGGCCTTGGAGCTGTCGGCCTTGGAGCTGTCGGCCATGGAGCTGTCGGCCTTGGAGAGCGTCGGCCATGGAGAGTGTCGGCCTTCGGCCATGGAGCTGTCGGCCTTGGAGCGTCGGCCATGGAGCTCTCGGCCTTGGAGCTGTCGCCTTGGAGCTGGAGCTGCCGGCCTTGGAGCTCTCGGCCATGGAGCTGCCGGCCTTGGCCTCGGCCATGGAGCTGTCGGCCTTGGAGGCGTCGGCCTTGGAGCTGTCGGCCATGGAGCTCTCGGGCTTGGAGCTGTCGGCATAGAGCTATCCGCCTTGGAGCTTAGAGCAATTGTGTGCGCGTGGCTTTGAGGCCATAAACGCTACCGTGGCCGAAGGGTCCTTTGGAGGCCAAAGGGGGGCTCTGTCGGTTTCCTTCCTTCACGGTTCTCTAACGGCGTTGGATCAGCCACATCACTGCCAAATCACTTGCGGTAAGCGCCGATGGGCGGAGATCTCCATAGGTCATCGGAAGTGTAGAGGGAGCGCCTTCTTCCTCCAGGAACCTGCAAAAAAGCCTCGACCGGTGGTTTCAGTGGGGACTCTCCGATGCTCAAGTCAGTGGTTTGTAGAACAGGAATTTCGTAATAGAGTAGTGCTTGAGAGAGCCCCCCTCGGTTAGGGGTTGGCTCTTATATACCTGTTCGGGTCCCTCTTACCCTTCCGTGATAACAGCCGGATCTTCTCTTCTATTGAGATCAGCTTCGTGGATTAGCACCGGGTGGTTAGATACGTTCCGTGGATATCAGCAAGTGTGCAGTTCCTATAACTGCCCATGATCTTGGTAAAAAGTGGGCGAGTGGATCGCGTTGTATAGTTTTAAGTCCGTTCAGCATTGAAATTCGGCTTCATGATTGGAATTGCGTCAATGGCTAAGATGGAGCAGGAATTGGAGCCGGAGCCGAGGCCGAGGCCGGGAGCCGATGCTGCCGAGGCCGAGGAGGCCGAGGCCGAGGTCGGGAGCCTATGCCGGAGCCGAGGCCGAGGCCAGGAGCCGATGCCAATGCCGGAGCGAGGCCGAGGCCAGGAGCCGATGCCGAGCCGCGGCCGAGGTCAGGAGCCAATGCTTGAGCCGATGCCGAGGCCAGGAACTGATGTTGGAGCCGAGGCCGAGGCCAGGAGCCGACGCCGGGGCCGAGGCCATGGCCAAGAGCCGATCGAAATTATTACCCTTGCTTCGAAGGTTGCGTGCATTTGTTATAGTGCCGTCAGGAGGGGTGGTTAGCCACATGAGATGCCTCCTATCCCTGAGATGAGAGAGCATGTACTCATCATTGAAAGGGGTGTTAGTATCCACAGTACCTCCTGGTTCCCAACACCGAGCCAAACAAAAACATCAGTACTTTCGAAGGACCGAGAGGCGTTCGAGCAGTTGATCACTGCCGACGTCCCCCGCTGCAACCAACTGCTATCCGAAGAGAATCTTCGGCTAGCAGGTCTTATTCCTGGCGATGGTGAGCAGTGTGACCTCTTTATTTCTTTGCTCTCATTTCTTTCCCTCTAACTTCGCCTTTTGGTTTACAGTCATGGCACCATCGCTGCACAGGATAAAGCAAGCTGCTACGAAGAGAAGGAAGGCTCGAGAGGATGGGGCCCCTGCCGAGGAGAGGGCCACCAAGATTAAGAAAACTGAGGCCGAAAAGGCCTCAGAAGGGAACGAGGCGGAAAGGGCTAAAGCCGAAGAGGTCCTAGAAAGCGAGGTGGAAAGGGCCGAGGCCGGAGAGGCATCAGGACGGAGCGAGGCGGGGGAAAGGGATCGACCTCGTCCACCTTCACGAGCACCGCCTCCGTCTCCTATTGATCTGACCGGCACTTCTCCGGAGCGGGGGACTAAAGCGCCGTCACCACAGCCCACAGCTCCCGAAGTGGAGCCGACCAACTTGGCTACAAGGCCGACTTCAGAAGCCGCCCCATCTTCCGAAGGGGCGACGGTCGAGGCATCCTCACCAGCTAAGGCGCTAGAGGGAGCGGAGTCAGAGGCTGACCCCTCGCCTACAGCCGCCAAATCAGCGGGAAGAGATGACATCGATCCCTCTTTCCAGTCAATCTTGACATGCTATAGCCGCTGGGCCGAGTGGACAGTGGCCCAGGCTTCCGTGCCCGAGCTACAGAGGTTCCTTCAACATCAAGGGACATCTACATTCTTCCGAGAGGCATCTGTGGCACATCTCTGGGTAAGTATTGTTCCATTGCCAAACTTTTGGGACCGTTTCTTCACCTAAACCAGATAATTTGATCAGGCGTTGAACTCTATGACCGCCATGAGGGGCCTTTAGTCACAGGCCGAGGCCGCTCTCGACTAATCTCGGGAGGAAATTCAAGAAATCCGGGCTAGAGAAGAGAGGGCCGAGGCAGTCCTGGAGGAGGCCCAGGCAGAGACTGCCCGGGCGCAAAAGGCCGAAGCTGAAGCCGAATCTGGTCGACTCGAGAATTTGGCACGGGCCAAAAAAGCGAAAGAGGCACTTGAAGTAGCTCAGCACCGGGCGGCCTATGAGCTTGACAATGCTCAGGTGGCCGAGGAAAAATAAAGGGTGGCAAAAGAGAAGTTAAAGGCGGCAGAGTCGGAAGTGTACTTATTGAAGAGCCGTTTGCACTCCGCTACCATTGAAATAGGTGTGGCCAAAGAAAGAGCTGAAAATGCAAAGGAAATCGCCCACCGGTCAGACGCTGAGATTACCAACCTGATGGCGGCGGTGACTGAAGCCGAGAAGAAGGCCGTCGAGGCTGAGAGGAAAGCTACCGAGGCCATAGAGGAATTTAGGAAATCTGATGCCTTCGATAAGGAGCTGGCCGAAACAATTGCATTTGCATATGATGGTGGCTTCCAAGATTTCAAGGAGAAGGTTCAGAAATTATACAGCCCTCTAGCCTGAACATAATTATCTTTTTCTTTTTCCTAACTGTACTAAGTTCGACTCGGTCGGCAATTTTGTAACTTTTACTACCAATGAAAATTTCTCGTTCAGTTCTTAATTTGATTTGTATCGTAACCAATTATCAGTGATAGGATATGGATAAGCCGTAGTGGCCGCCATCAAGGCCGTAGGCATAGCTAATAATCGCACTTATGTGCGACCTTATGGTCTTGATGAATGACCTCGTGCCGTAGGCCAATAGATTGGAAACACCGGGGGGTAGTGCGGACGCGAAGTCAATTAAGGGGCCGATAAGGTATCCATGAATTGCTATCGGCACAAAACCGAGTGACGCTCTGGTACAGCTAGGCCATCTTCTAATACCAATGTGGAGTTGATTTTCGTGTGTCGACGCTGCCAAACTAGAGTGCCAACACAGTCAGTTGCTGACATGAAGTTGGGCTCAAGTGCCGATGTGGAGTTGGGCTTCAACTACCGACACGGTGTCGAGCTTTAAAG
The DNA here is from genome assembly GCA_900491605.1 of Calamus simplicifolius. Classification (NCBI taxonomy): domain Eukaryota; kingdom Viridiplantae; phylum Streptophyta; class Magnoliopsida; order Arecales; family Arecaceae; genus Calamus; species Calamus simplicifolius. The sequence goes on along the minus strand of UESW01002344.1, from coordinate 182,361 downwards.
CACCGACGCGGAGCCGGGCTTCATATGGCGATGCGGAGTCGGGCTTCAGGTGCCGACGCGAAGTCGGGCTTCAGGTGCTAATGCGGAGTCGGGCTTCAAGTGTCGATGCGTAGTCGGGATTCAGGTGCCGACGCGAAGTCAGGCTTCATGTGCCGACGTGGAGTCAGGCTTCAAGTGCCGACGCGGACTCGAGCTTCAGGTGCCGACGTGGAGTCGGGCTTCAAGTACTGACATTGCCGACCCAGAGTTGGGCTTCAGGTGCCGATGCAGGGTCGGACTTCAAGTGTCGACGCGGGGTCGGGCTTCAGGTGCCGACGCGGAGTCAGGCTTCAAGTGCCGATGCGGAGTCGGGCTTCAGGTGAGATGTAGAATCACTCAAAGACACATTAGTAAGAGAATATTCTGAATATTACTCTAGAGAACATGTTCCAATTAAAGAAATTAACAAACTATTGATAATACCGACGTAAGTTGTCTGCATTCCAAGCATGGGGGAGAGGCTTCCGTCCAGCCCCTCCATTTTGTATGCTCCGTAGTGGAGCGCCTCCGTGACTCGATAGGGTCCTTCCCATCTTGGCGCTAGCTTGCCCCCTTCCGTCGGCTTCGAAACTTCAGCTCGCCTGAGGACGGGTCTCCTGGTAAAAATGCCTTAGGACAGATGCGAGCATTGTAATATTTGGTCGTCCGCTGTCGGTAAGCTGCCATTCGGAGTTGCACTCGGTCTCGTAGCTCTTTCACTAGGTCGAGGTCGGCCCGCAATTGATTTGGGTTGTCCCCTTCGCTGTACAGCTCCGTCCGGGGGCTCGGGACACCTATCTCCACAGGGATGACAGCTTCGAACCCAAAGACCAAGCTGAAAGGAGTCTCTCCGGTGGGGGCTCGTGGCGTTGTGTGATAGGCCCACAGCATATTGGGGAGCTCTTCCACCCATCGTCCTTTGCATTCATCTAGTCGGGCCCTAAGTCCTTAAAGAATAATGCGGTTGGTCACCTCGGCCACGCCATTGGTCTGGGGATGCCCTACAGAGATGAACCGCTGATGGATGCCTAGCTTGGCGCAGAATCCTCGAAAAGCCGTATTGTCGAACTGCCAGCCATTGTCAGTGACGAGGGTGTGCGGGAGCCCGAACCGGCATACTATAGACTTCCAGAAAAATGATCTCACTTTACCCTCGGTTATTTTGGCGAGTGCATCAGCTTCGATCCATTTAATTTAGTGAAGTGGTCGACGGCTACCAGTAGGAATTTGCGTTGATCCGAAGCCGGGGGGAACGGTCCCAAGATATCCATCCCCCACTGGGCAAAGGGCCAAGGTGCTGTCAGAGGGGTAAGCTGGGACGTCGGTTGACGTTGGATGTTGGCATGGCGTTTGCAACTGTCGCATCTCTTAACAAGCTCGGATGCATCCTCCCTCATTGTTATCCATTAGTATCCTTGTCGCAGGGCTTTGTACGCCAGAGCTCTGCCCCCCAGATGACTTCCGTATATGCCCTCATGGATTTTTCGTAGGATGCAATCTGCTTCCATGGGACCGACGCATTTGAGGACCGGGTATGAGAATGATCTTCGGTAGAGCTTTCCGTCCATCATCAGAAACTTTGGGGCCCGCCTCTTGAGCAGTCTAGCCTCAGTCGGATCTTCAGGAAGGGCGTCGTCGGTCAGGTACCGGATATAAGCGTCCATCTATGAAGGTTGTTGCTCGACCGGTAGGGTCTCCTCTATTGCTTCGATGCTTGGGACTTCCAGATGCTCCACGTAGGTTCTTCCCAAAATCCCGTCGACTAAGGTGGCTAGTCGAGATAAGGCATCAGCTCTGGCATTCTCCCTCCAAGGAATATAGCTGACGCTGAAGTGGGCTAAAGAAGAGGCTTGTGACTGCACCATGCTCAAGTAACGAGACATGGTAGGGTCCCGCACCTCGTACTCCCCTCTGATTTGGGCGGTGACTAGCTGGGAGTCCGTAAATACTCTAAGGCATTTCACCCCGAGTTCTTAAGCCATTCTAAGCCCTGACAGTAGGGCTTCATACTCTGCCTGATTATTGGTGGCCAAGAAGAGAAATCGGAGAGCGTAATCGGTCACCACTCCGTACGAACTAGCCAGAATAAGGCCTGCTCCACTCCTTTGGAAATTTGATGCTCCATCCACGTGAAGGATCCATTCCTCCTCTCCAGTTCCAGGACTTGCGGGTTCGTATGGGACTCTTCCGGTTGCTCATTGCCTCAAGTGCATTTGACCAAGAAATCCGCCAGGACTTGAGACTTCATAGCCGACCTGGGCGGAAAGACATATCGAACTCTCCCAGCTTAAGCGCCCACTTCGCCAGTCGGCCCGAAGTATCTGGACGAGAGAGGATCGCCTTGAGTGGTTGGTCCATGACCACCATGATCGGATGAGCTTGAAAATAAGGTCGGAGGCGCTGGGCGGACACAATCAACGCAAAGATGATCTTTTCAACTCTCGTGTATCTGGCTTCCATATCGTGGAGCACTTTGCTGGTGTAATACACTGGCTTTTGTGTCCCATCGAGATCCATGCGGACGAGAATGGAACTGACAGCTTCAGGAGAGGCCGCGAGGTACAGAAGAAGCTCTTCCCCTCCCTTTGGCTTGGATAGTAGTGGCGGAGTAGATAGAAATTCCTTCAATCCCTCGAAAGCCTTCTGGCATTCCCTGTCCATTCAAAGTTGTGACTTTGCGCAGTGCGTTAAAGAAAGGCAAGCATCTTTCCATGGAGTTGGACAAAAAATGGCTCAAGGCCGCCACCCTTCCAGTCAGACGTTGCACCTCCTTTTTGTTGACCAGAGACCTCATATCTAATATGGCTCGGATCTTGTCAGGATTTGCTTTGATCCTACGTTGGGTCACCATGAAGCCCAAAAACTTTCCCGCTGTCACCCCGAAGGCGCACTTGCGGGGGTTCAGCCTCATCTGATACCGATGGAGGTTGTTGAAGGTTTCTGCCAAGTCAGAGATGTGGTCGGTGACATGGACGCTCTTGATCAACATGTCGTCCATGTACACCTCCATTTTGCGTCCGATCTAGTCTTCAAAGATTTTGTTCATCAGCCTCTGGTAAGTGGCTCCCGCGTTCTTTAGTCCAAATGGCATCACCTTGTAACAATATACTCCCTTCTCTGTCACAAATGAAGTAGCCTCCTCATCGGCTGGGTCCATCTTGATTTGGTTATATCCTGAGAAGGCATCCATGAAGCTTAGTGTTTCATGTCCGGACGTAGCGTCCACCAACTGATCAATCCGAGGTAGCGGGAAGCTATCCTTGGGGAAGGCTTTGTTGAGGTCAGTGAAGTCCACGCATATCCTCCAACTTCTGTTAGCCTTACGGACCATTACAACATTGGCTAGCCACTCTGGATAATGGACTTCTCGGATATGACCCACAGCTTCCAATTTGCGGACCTCTCCGTCTATGGCCTGCTGTCGGTCTGGGGAAAAACATCTCTTCTTCTGCCGAACAGGTCGGCATCCCAGTCTGATGTTAAGTTTGTGAGTGATTGCCTCCTCAGGGATGCCTGCCATGTCGGTAGATGACCATGCAAAGATGTCGGAGTTCGCACGTAAGAAAGCAAGGAGTTAATCACGTGCATCCTCCGGAAGGAATGCCCCAAGCTGGATGGTTCTCGCCGGGTCTTCTCCCAGTGGGAAGGTTTGTAGGCGCTCAGCTGGTTCCTCCCTTTTCTCCAAGTCCCGGGGGTCAAACGGCTCAGGCGCAGTGGCTAGCTTCAACTCTTGCGGACTGGGGGCCAAGTGATAGCAGAGCGACAATGGGCTTTGTTCTCCCTTCATCTCCCAATCCCTTCATCGGTAGGGAACTTCACCAGTAGTCCTTTAGTGGAGATAACAGCATCCAATAGGTTTAAGCCAGGCCTCCCCAAAATAGCATTATAGGCAAGTGGGACCCGGACCACCAAGAAGTTTATGGCAACCGTGCTTTGACACGACGGAGTTCCGGCTGTGACAGGGAGGGTGATTCTCCTTCGACCTTCACAGAATCTCCAGTAAACCCATTAAGGGTGTGGTGACGGGTTGGAGAGAAGAGTTAGATAGGTTCATCCGAACAAAAGCTTCGTAGCTCAAAATGTCAATGGAACTCCCACTGTCTACTAAAATTCTCTTTACAGGGTGTTTGGTTATTGTCATAGAAACGGAGACACTATCGTCATGTTTGTTAACTACCCCATCTAAGTCCTTTTAAAGAAAGGAATTACAGAATCTAACCCCTCCCACTGCCTTTTTAAATTACTACATGCCCCCCAAGAAATCATAGCTATTGTTTTTTTCCGTCGGGGTGTTGTCCACACCAATCTGAGGTGCAGGAGGCGCCGACGGACCCGGAGCAGGGGGGTTTCCTCTTCGAACGAACTTACCTAAGTGACCCTGCTGGACAAGTTCTTCAATGGCTTTCCTTAAAAGGCGGCAGTCTTCAGTGTCATGACTATAGTCTCTGTGATACCGGCAGTAGAGCTTCTTGCTGCGGGGGATCCCTGACTTCATGGGTGATGGACGTCGAAAGTAGGGCTCATCCTTGATTTCTAACAGGATGTGAGATATTGGAGCAAGGAGAGGAGTGAAATGCTCCTTGGGAACAAGCGTCTGAGGCCGGTTGTCTGAGCGACGAGGAGGCTCAGACTTCCTGGATTGTCCTCCAGCAGGCTCCATGGACATTGGTTTCTTGCTAGAAGCTTTGTCGACCTCCCTCCTGGAAGAGTCCGCTTCATCAGTGTGAATGTACTTCTGCACCCGGCTCAGCAGTTCGGCGTAGGAGCTGGGAAGCTTCTCATCTAGGGAATAAGCAAATCTGGAAGGACGAAGTCCTCGCTTCAGGGCTAGGGTGGATACAGAGTCCTCCAAGTTATAAACCTCGAGCACGCCTCCTTGAACCGAGCAACGAAGTCCTTCAGAGTTTCGCCGCTCTTTTGCTGGACAGTGAACAAGCTATCAGCCACTCGAGGAATCTTTCGGCATGCATCAAAGTGGGCCAGGAAAGATCGCTTGAGTTATCTGAAAGAGTTGATGCTGCGCGGTGGCAAACAAGAATACCATGCACGCGCCGCCTTCCGAAGTGTGGCCGGAAAGGCAACACACAGGAAGGGTCTGTCGCTCTCTGGACTTGCATGAGGACCTTGTAGCTCTCCAAGTGGTCCAGAGGATCCGTCGTGCCATCGTACGGGTCCAACTAGGAAAGACGGAACCGAGGTGGGACCGGCTCCTCTACGATGCAGCGAGAGAGCAGGGGACGGTGGTCGTAGTCCGTCCCGTGAAGGTTGGCGATCCGACGACTAAGCTCCTCCAATCGCTGATGATACTCATCAAGCCATTGCTCGGCTCGATGAGCGGCCTTCCTGTTGGTTTCTTCTTTAGAGGAGTCAGAAGATGAGGATGGGGGAGACCGCCGGTGCAGGGAGTGCACATGCCTTGGTTCTTTTTCACCACTTCGCCTATGGGAGCAATCAGAATGGTGGGAGATAGATCGCCATCGCTTTGAGGTTTCCCGACGGTGAGGTTCAGGGAGCGAGTGGTGGGAGGCCTCAGGAGGAGTCGTGCCCCGAGGAGGTTGACTGGCTCCATGACCCTTCTTATGAGGCGGAGGGGGCTGAGGCATGGCAGCGAAGCAGTGTTCCTGTATTCCCTGCACCACCGTCATCAAATATTGTACTTGATGAGTCAGGACGTCAAGCCGATCGGACTGGCTAGCCTGTGGTGGTGCAAGAGGCGGAACATGGAGGTTGGCCTCTGATTGTTCAGCCCACGGGAGGCGTTCCGCGGCAAGGCTGGTGGAAGCTTCCTGAGCTCGCGTCGTCACCATCGTCTTCCTTGCAGAAATCGAGGGGTCACAGATGCATGATGGTAAACGTCTGTCTGCCGCGCCCCCTTCCTGGTGCGCCAATCTGTTGCTGCCAAATCATTTGCGATGAGCGCCGGTGGACGGAGATCTCCATAGATCGTCGGAAGTGTAGAGGGAGTGCCTTCTTCCTCCGGGAACCTGCAAAAAAGTCCCGGACCAGTGGTTAGCCGATCGAAATTATTACCCTTGCTTCGAAGGCTGTGCGCATTTGTTATAGTGCCACCGGGAGGGGTGGTTAGCCGCATCAGACCCCATCCGGGCCGTTAATTAATATATAGTATCTGCTCTCACAAATATATATATAACTTACCAAAGTGCTCCCCGAAAATGGCGTTGTGAAGGATGGTGTCCCCACCCTCTCTCCTGCAGAACAACACATCACGGGGCCTGCTGTCGGAGAGTGGTAACGGGGGCGGCGGCCCAATTCGGTTCTCGACGACAGATTGCAGGGCGAAGAAGGCATTCCTCTTGCCGTGGCGCGCGGCCTTGAACAGTGGCGTTTCGCGGCGTTTGTTCCGAGCCTCCGTCACCAGTTCGGGGCTTAGTTTGGCCATGGCCAAGCACACCCCTTCCATCCCCAGAGCGGCGGCAAGGTGGAGCGGCGTGTCTTTCCTCTCGTTCTCCATCCACAGAATAGTACGGGTAGTCTGGGCGTCGTCCTTGTCGAGGCTGTGCATGAGCGGCATCACGTTGGCTTCGTCATGGCTCGACACGGCCACATGCAGCACGGTGTCCCCCGCCCGGGTGATCTTGGCGACCCGGACCTCCTTGCTGCTGGCGTATATAGCCGCCACCTCTCTCCACTCGCTGCGCGTGGCTTTGCTGAACAACTCGTTCACCTTTTCCTTCTCGTCGTCGGTGATGGAGCTTTGTTGTTGAGGGCTAGGAGTAGCAGGCAGGATGGAGCTACTACTCATCATAGCCATAGGGATGGGGTCGATGTGTGGTACTGGTGGGATCAGGGGCGGACCTAGGATTTTAGATTCGCCCGGGCTGTCATGGAAGAAACAGAATTAACTCTTATGATCATGGAAGCTCAGGGTTCGAGGTTGTGCCCTGAAAAAAAATTGGACAGCATCTCCCCTATATTTTATTGAACTCAAACCTATAAAACAAAATAAACACACTTCTATATTCATTTCATAACTCCACAACCAAGTCTCTATAATCTATAACAATCAGTACTCATGAAAACAAGATTAATCTGTTTGATCAGCCAATTTCAAGATTACAAATGCTTTAAACTCATTGTATACAATAATTGTATAAAGTATCAACTTAAAAACATATCAAAATTAACTATAAATTAAGAAGAACAACATGTGAGATCCATTATAAAAGATCTTCTAAACAAAATGCATATGATTTCCTTCTCAGTACTCTTGCTTCAATTCCTTGCCTCCACCCTCTTTATTCCCAATAAACTGATGCAAAACCTATTCAAAGTAGACAAATCACATTGTCCATAAAGTGGAGAAGTAAGACAAGAAATAAAGACATCTAGATAATTCACAATTGAAAATTTCATTATATAATAATACTGAAAAGTTATAAAATACGCGAACTCACACTATTGAAGTTGTGCTCGACGATTCTTTTGAACATAAAATTCATCAATTACCACATCAGAGTCAATATCTTCAGCAAGCTCTCTCTCAATGTATATAATCATGGAATCTCTCAAAAAATCCTCTTCCATTTTATTAGGAATAACAGTTTTAACTAGCTTCATAGCTGAAAATGCTCGCTCTGTAGTCGCTGTAGAAACAGGTAGAGTTAACAGGAGACGAATTAACCGATCGATCATATTGTAGTGTTGTGACTTGTTTGTCTCAACTAGTCGTTGACATAATTCAGAAATTGTGGACAAATTCCGAAACTTTTCATGATGAAGCACATCAAACTTATAATGTTCAAGCTAAAGTCGTAATAAGTGCATGTCTTGTCCAGTGAAATCACTCGGGTAAAATTTCGCAGCCACACTGCAAATTTGATCAATGTTAAACAATTTGAAGTTGTCTTTTGGATCCAAAGCAGAGCCTAATATTAAAAGTTCAACTGCATCATCATTGAATCTAGTGTTCAATTCTTCCAACTGAAAATCAATTGAAGCATTAAATACATCATTATGGTAATGATGTTGAACTGAGATAGGATCTTTTTGCTGAGAAGAACGACATGCTTGTTTATAATGAGTACTCATATCAGGCACATCAATGTCGTATTGTCTACAAACTGATCTAACATGCTCAAGAATTATATCAAAGCCATCATCTCTCAAAGATTGTAACAATGATTTTGTAGTCGAGACTAGATCCATGGCATTTAAGATATCAACTGATTTGTGTTGCAAAGCCCGACAAAGCAAATCAGTAACTCCCATAAGCCTATGCATTAAGTGCAAGATAAATAAGAAATCAAAAGACTTCATCACCATTAGAGAACCTGCAGCTTCCCCACGTATAGAGTTGGAAGAACCTTCATCCATAATGCTTTCAAGTACATTAATTGTTGCACTATACATATCAATTAAGCTGCAAATAGAATCAAAGTGAGAGCTCCACCTGGTAGTTCCAGCTCTCTGCAAGTTGCCAATCTGATTAATTCCTCTACCAGTCTCACGTTCTCCACTAGCCACAGAACGAGCAATCTCAATGGCTTGAGCAGTTTTTAACTCTGCATGACGCTTAGAAGAAGCACTAACTAGATTGACAATAGTAGTTAGCTTTGAAAAGAAAAGCCAAATTGTATGTTCTTTCTCAGCAGCCCCAACTAGTGCTAGTTGCAATCGATGAGCAAAACAATGCACATAGTAGGCATATGGACAATCTCTAAGAAACAAGGCCTGCAAACCATTAAATGCACCACGCATGTTACTAGCACCATCATACCCCTGACCTCGCATATTCTGAATGTGCAAATTATATTTTGTAAGAACATCGGATATTTCTTGCTTAAGTGTTGACGCTGATGTATCTGTAACATTCACAATGTCAAAGAAACGCTCACATATCATACCATGAATATTAACAAATCGAAGCACAATAGCCATCTGTTCTTTATTTGATGCATCTTTTGCTTCATCAACTAGAATGCAAAACTTAGCATCTCCTACCTCATCACGAATTTTACTCCGCACTTTGGAAGCAAGAATGTGCAAATATCTTTCTGAATTTTTGGTGAAGTATATGTTGCATTTTTTGGAGCTTTCTCCAAAACAATGTCTGCAATATTGACATTCAATCTTCCCATGAGTTTTAGCATCTCAATAAAATTACCCCTATTACTGGAGTTTAGTGATTCGTCATGCCCTCTTAATGCACAAGCTTGCAAGCTTAGCCAACGTACACTCTCAATCGTTGCTGTTAGGCGCAATCTGTTCTTACGTACCTCCTCTGAAGTTTGAGCATTTATGACTTTGTCAATATGTCGTTTAACACCCATTAAATCATCAATTGCCCTCACAGCATTATTGTGTACAGAAGTAGGGCCTCCAACATGTATCAAAAATGCACATTTCCCCCCTTCTTTAACTCTTTTCCAACTCCTAAACCCGTCTCCAGTAAATGCATGTTGTGGAGATGAATTCTTTCAAAAAGAAAATATGGAAAACAAATGCAGCATCTTTAGAGAAAGAGTACTCTAACCATGGAAATTCTTCAAACCAAGAGGATTGAAATCGACGACGTTGTTTTCTGGAAGCAGACGACGGATACTCATCCTTATGCAATTTGGGTTGATATGGTCCCAATTTTATATAAGCTCGTCTGATTTCATCACGGACATTATGAAGATGCTTCCATATTGGCATACGCAATCCTGGATCACGTTCAAGAGACTCACTAGCAATTCCAATGCTTTGAGAATTTTGAGGAGGTCCAAGAGGATTATTGCTAGTATTTGATTTGCTTGCAATCAATGGTGATGAAGGTGTATCACTTGTCACTCTTGATGTAGCATCACTTGGTTTAAAGAATGACAAAAGTGTCTTTCTTTTTTTTTCTTGACTTGCCATTTCAATGAAAAACCCAAGCAACCTATTACATGTATCATCCATAATTATAAAATTAAAATATAAAATTCTATAAATTAAGTAGGCAGTAACAAAAAAGAGGCCATTAAATACAATATGTGTGTGTGATTAGATTACAGTCACAATATATGTATTATTACAGATTTCTGCAGAGCAATAACAAAGAAGCACCCATTTATAATCAAAAGCAATGTCATAGTCAATAGCCATGCTCTGCTCTGCTCTGCTATGTCACACACACATTGGAAATCACCATGTTCACAATTGCAGAAGCTTTTAAATTCACTCCGCTGTCATGGCTCTCAGTACAATAATCTTCAAATTTCTCATGCATATGTACATTCAAGACAGACAAGATTCCTTGCAATATAGTAATTTCATGATATGAAATTACCAAATTAAATAGTTACACTTGGAGGAGGAGGAGTTGACTGCAGTCTGCAGAGCATGCAATTGGTGGACCGGTGGTGCTGGACCTAGTGGCTGGTGGTGTACTGGTGTGTTCGTTCCTGCAGTGTAGGTGGTGGCTGCCGCCTGTGGTGGAGTAGAGTCTCTAAACGGGAGCACCAAACAGGAACAAGGAGCACCAACGGGAACAAGGAGCACCAAACAGATTTCTCGCTAGGTTAGAAATTAGGATTTTAGAATATTATTGGGCCTGAGTTTGGGGCCTTTGGGAATTGGGCTATTGGAATTAGAAGTAGTATTTTTTTTTGTTAAATTTCTACCCGGGCTACAGCCAATGTAGCCCAAGGGTAGTTCCGCCCGTGGGTGGGATCGATCGTCGTTGCAGCCTGCAGGCTTAATTACAAGTCGTCAGGGGTTCCAGGCCCTAGCTTACAAATATATATAACCAGCTGCTCCTTAATTAGAGCCCAAAAGGCTTTGGCGTGCAAAGCGATCGATGGATATTGGTTCTGCTCCTGGACGTAGATATATATGCACGATAGATAGATGATCTTTTGTGCATCACAATCTCTGCTTTCTTTAGAGGGAATTCGGAGTATTTTTTCTTTTCTTTTTCTTTTTCTTTTGTATATATGCGAGGCTCTACGGTGCTACTTCGTTTCGTTTTGTTATGGGACCATGGGAGACCAAGTCGGACTTTAGCATTATGCTTTGCAGTTGCTCACGCTGCAAGGAATTGTTTTTTTTTTTTAATGTTTAAAACTATCACGTACGTGAGCTAGGTTATTCCCCGCTAGTATTTTAACAAATTACAACCTTTTATTTAAGGGTAATTAATGTTGGGATTATTTCCAACTCATATTATTTTGGGAAGAGAAATCAAAGAAGAAGAAGGGTTTTCTCTTAAGAATAAAATTGATCTATTACGTTTCATTAAGCACATCATCATATAAATATTGTTTCTTGTTTCTATGGATAAGCATAATCCTCTATGATCTTATCCATCTAAGGCTATCATATCAAATCATAAAAAGATAGGCTCATTATTTAAAAAACTAACTCTAACAAACTAACAACCATTATCTTTTAACACTCCCATTTAATGGTTGTTCTTGAATACCCATGAGATCTCTAAAGTGAATGAATTTCTCCTTGGTAGTGCCTTAGTAAAGATGTCTGCAATTTGGTCTTCAGTCGTCACATACTTGACTTCAATTTCTTTTTCTTCTACCACATCTCTAATGAAATGGTACTTGATTTTGATATGCTTGGTGCGGCTGTGATATATAGGATTCTTTGTCATAGAAATAGTAGATTTGTTGTCACATAGCAGAGTAGTAGCTTCTTCTTGCTTTTCATCCATATCTTCAAGTATTCTTCTCAACCAAATTATTTGTTGAGCTGCCAAAGTTGTTGAAACATATTCTACTTTAGAAGAAGATAATGCCACTGTATCTTGCTTCTTGGATGCCCAAGATATGATACCTGATCCATAAAAGAATGCATATCCTGATGTGCTTTTCATGTCATCAATACTTCCAGCCCAATCACTATCACAAAACCCAAATAACTTCACAATATCATCCTTGTTTCTTTCTTATATGATCCCATAATCTTTAGTACCTTTGATGTATCTTAAGACTCTTTTTGCTTGTCCAAAGTGAATATTACTTGGCTTTTGCATAAATCTGGAAAGTAGATTTGATGCAAACATTATGTCTGGCCTTGTAATTGTTAGATATAATAAGCTTCCAATAATGCTTCTATATAATTATGCATTTGCTTCACCACTTTCATCTTCTTTCATCAACTTATCATTTACCACAAAAGGTGTTTCCACACTATTGCAATTTTCATGTTGAATTTTTTTGAGAATGCCTTCTACATACTTCTTTTGACTGATAAATATACCATCTTTTCTTTGATTTATTTCAATTCTCAAAAAATAATGAAGCAAACCCATATCATTCATTTCATATCTTCTCATCATATCACTTTTGAAAGTCAAGATCATATTCTCATTGTTACCAGTAATAATTAAATCATCAACATAAAGAGAGACAATGAGAATATCATTACCTTGCTTCTTCACATAAAGTGTTGGTTCACTTGGACTTTTTAGAAAACCTTTTTCATTGAAGTAGGTATCAATTTGAGAGTACCATGCTCTGGATGCTTGCTTCAGCCCATATAATGCTTTCTTCAACTTGTATACCTTGTTTTCTTGACCTTTGATAATAAAGCCTTGAGGTTGTTCAACATAAATTTCTTCTTCTAATACTCCATTCAAGAATGCAGACTTTACATCTAGTTGATGTAGTTTCCAAGTTTTATGTGCTGCTATAGAAATAAGAGTTCTAATTGTATCATGTCTAGCAACAGGTGCAAAAGTTTCTTGATAATCAATACCAGGTAATTGATAGTATCCCTTTGCTACTAATCTTGCTTTGTGTCTTTGAATAGTGCCATATGGATTGTGTTTTGTTTTGTAGATCCACTTCAAGCCAATGATTTCCTTATCACTTGATTTCTTCACTAATTCCCACGTTTTGTTCTTCTCAATCATATTGATTTCTTCTTGCATTGCCTTGTTCCACTTCTTCATGCATAGCATTTTCATAAGTTTCAGGCTCAATCATGCAGAAATTACAAGAAGCATAAATGTCACTTAACCTTCTCATTTTTATAGGAGTAGAACTTGAAGATGGACTTGAACTTGAAGTAGTTTGTGGTGAACCTTCAACCATTTTCTTCATTTTGAGCATCATAGATTTCTTCATCAAGAGGAATAATATTTTCTTCAACTTTCTTTTGCTTCCAATCCCAAGCAACTTTCTCATTGAAAATAACATCTCTTCTTATGATCACTTGATTTTGCTTCAAGCTGAAAAGTCTGTAACCTTTTGATTTAGAACTGTATCCAACAAAGATACATTTTTCACTTACTTCATCAAGTTTATATCTCCTTTCCTTTGGAATATATGTATAGCACACACATCCAAATATTTTGAAATGCTTCACTGAAGGCTTTCTACCATACCAGGCTTCAAACGGTGTCATATTTTGAAGAGCTTTTGTTGGACATCTATTCATCAGATAAACTGCTATATTTACTGCTTCTGCCCAATAAGAATTTGGAAGGCCTTTATCTTTGAGCATAGATCTAGACATCTCAACAATAGTATGATTCTTTCTTTCTGCAACTCCATTTTGCTCTGGTGTATAGCTAACAGTCAATTATCTTTGTATACCATCATCTTCACAAAATTGCTTAAATTCATTTGAATTGTATTCACCACCTCTATCACTTCTCAGTACTTGATATAATGCCCACTTTGTCTTTCCACAAGATTTTTAAACTTCTTAACAATAAGAAATGCTTCTGATTTATGTCTCATAAAATATACCCATATCATCCTTGAATAGTCATCAATAAAAATAATGAAGTAGATGTTACCTGCATGAGAAGGAGTTTTCATAGGCCCACATATGTCAGTATGAATAAGCTCCAATGATGCTTTGGCTCTCCATACATGCTCTTTTGGAAATGCCTCTCTATGTTGTTTTTCAAGTGCACATCCTTCACAAGGTTCTTCCTTGTCATGTATTGCTGGTAGACCATACACCATATTCTTTTGATGTCGACTTCTCAAACTTTAAAAATTTAAGTGTCCAAACCTTTTGTGCCATAGCCATGACTCATCATTTACTTCCATCTTCCATGCAGCATCCTTTGCATAGTACAAAATAAGAGGAAAACTTCTATTTTTCTCCATCTTGATATTTGCCATAAGTTGCTTTTTCATCCCTCTGTCATATAACTTGCAAACATTATTTTCAAAGTGAACCATATGCCCATGCTCAATCAGCTGTCCAACACTCAAGAGATTTTGCTTCAAATCAGGAACAAGTAAAACATCGTGAATGAATTTTCTTCCTTTCTTGGTATTGATTTCAATTGTGCCTTTGCCTCTTGCTTGAACTATTGCACCATTTCCCATCTTCACTTGTGAAATTGAAGAACTGTCAATGTTTACAAAAATAGACTTGTCTCCTGTCATGTGATTGCTGCAACCACTGTCAAGATACCACATATTATTACTTTGCTCTTCTGCAGTTTGACATGCATATAGTGTGCTTTGCTGACCTTTATTTTCTTCTGAGAAGTGTGCTTGTTCATTTGCTTTGTATCTGCAATCTATTTGAACATGTCCAAACTTTTTGCAATTATAACATTGGGGTTTTTCCCTAAACCAGCAATCTTTTTCAGCATGATAAGACCTTTTACATATATTGCACCTTTGTTGAGTGCTCTCATCATATTGCCTTTTTGAAAAATTATTTCTTTGCATTTCTCTACCTCTTCCTTTCATATTTCTTTCTCTTCCCCTATTTTGGTTTTCACCTCTGAATGACTCTCTTTTGACTGAAGCATGACTAGATGATTCTTTTTAAGAATTTTTATCAACCACTTTGAGTTTAGATTGAAAGACACTTTCAATTGATGATTCTTTTTGCCTAAACAATCTTTGCTCATGAGCTTCAAGAGATCCCATTAATCATGAACACTTAATTCAGAAAGATCTTTAGATTCTTCAATAATTGCAACTATTGTATCAAATTTTGGAGATAAACTAGCCAAGATTTTTTCACATATTCTTCGCTCGGTGATGGTTTCACCATAGCTCTTCATTTGATTAACAGTCTCCATGATTTTGGAGAAGTAATCCTTCAATTTTTTATTTTCTTGCATTCTCAAATTATCTAACTCTCTTCTTAAAGTTTGAAGTTTGATAACTCTTACCTTTATGTTGCCTTGAAATTCCTCCTGCAAGATATCATGCCTCCTTTGATTTGGTGGCTCTAATAATTCTAGGAAAAATTTTCTCAGATACAGCTTGTTGGATAAAGAACAGGCTTTGGCATCCTTCTTTTTGTAGTCCTTCAGTTGCTCCTTCTAATTATTTGTTGGATTAACTGGGTCTTCGTACCCATTCTTAACTAGATCACATACTTCTTGTGAAATAAAAAGGGTCTTCATCTTGATGCTCCAATAATCATAATTTTCTCCATCAAAAATATGGATAGAAGGTTGGTGAATATTCATACCAATATTGCTTGGGGTTGCCATGCTACAAAGGGCTTTTTTTTTTTCTTTTCTACTTTTTCATGAAATCCCCACTTGTTATCAAAAAGGTTTTTTTTTTTTAAGGTTTTCACCTTCTCCGTTTTCTCCAAAGGCCGAACAAGGAAAAAAACGTGGGAATAAAAAGATGCAGGTTATGTACCTTGGTAGCTGTTCCACAATGCCAGCATCCTTTTCCTTGGTTGTTCTCTAACGCCAATCTTTTTTTTTTTTTGGAAAACCATGAAGATAATTTCAGGCGTTGTCTTCAAGAAACCAATCTTCTAGTTTCTGAATCGTGATTTGTTTCTCGCAATGCCCCTCACGGACTACGCCCTTGTGCCTTCCCTGCCTCCACGTCCACGTAGCCGCGTCTTCCAATAGATGGCGATTGATCTATTAAGATAACGTTCGGACTTCTTCCAAAAAGGGGCGGCCGTGTGGTCAATGGAATTCGATGAGGCGGTGGCGAGACTTGTCCTCATGCTGGCTGATCTCTTCTCACGGCTATTTCTTTGTTTTTGAACTAGGCTCTGATACCAATTTTTGTTGGGATTGTTTCCAACTCAGATTATTTTAAGAAGAGAAATCAAGGAAGAAGAAGGGTTTTCTCTCAATAATAAAATTGATCTAATACGTTTCATTAAACACATCACCATATAAATATTGTTTCTTGTTTCTACGAATAAGCATAATCCTCTTATGATCTTATCCATCTAAGGCTATCCTATCAAATCATAAAAAGATAGGCTCATTATTTAAAAAACTAACTCTAACAAACTAATAACCATTATCTTTTAACAATTAAGCCACCTCCAACTTCCATCTTTGAGAAGAAATCAGTCACAAAACATCTCGATATTGTGTTATGCATGCATGCTTTGTAAAGGTCGTGGCTTTACCTTTTGTATGGAAGTTTAATTTGTTCTACAGCTTCAACCTCCTGCAAGCTAGGAGGATCTTTAACAGCCAGCAGGGAGCATCTTTCTTTGATAAAACATTGAAAAAGAGAGTTCTAAGCAAAGCAAAGGAATTTAAAACTTAGTGCTTTAAGCTGCCGATCGAGCTTGCCCTTGGTAGTCGAGTCTAGCAGCTGTTGGTGGAGCAAAAGAGATCACTTTAATTAAAAGCCCACGTGAAAATGAATACTTATTCCAAAGCAGTGTTCCAGAAATCAGTTCAGGAAATGTACGTAACATTCACGCATCATGAAAGATTTTAGTAGCACGTACACGATTATTATATTTGTTTAGAAGCATCCAAATCTATATTTTAATTCTATTAATTATTCTAAAACGTCAAAATGATGATTCGTAGTTCAAATTTTTAACTGAGCCTGTATGGCCTGCAAAGTTTTTAAAACGCGCGTCATTTCTGGTAGAACATGCGCATTATCTTAATTATAACCACATTGATCGATGCTAATATTTTAACTAAAAAGAGAGACATAGTTAGAAATAGACGTACGTATAAATTTGTTCGATACTAAGACCGCACCATCTTCATTACGAATTGCTTAATACCGTTAAATTTTCTTCTAATCAATCATTATATAGTAATTTTTAAGTTGAAGTTTTTATATTTTAGCAACCTCAACTTATAGCATCATATGTTGTTCAAAAAATAGTAAAATAGTCTATTTTATCCTATTATGTTAATTTTCTCGGAAGTAGCAAAAAAATATTGTTTAATGATTAGCATCACCAATTTTGATCTTATTTGAAACTGAATGAACTTGCTATCGGGATTGGCTTTGAACTCTTCGAGCACTCTGTGCCTTTCTCTTTCTTTTTCTTTACCGCTTTCAGCAAAGAAGTGGGTCCACATTATTGTTACAGCTAGCACCAAGGTGCACCGCCAAAGTAGAATGAGAGAAACATTATAAGGCAGTATTTGATAGCTTTTGAACTATCCCTGGATAAATAGGATACAATAAGCAAGAATGCCCAAGGCTCCAAGTCCCCATTTACTTCTATTGGCTTTCCTTCTATGTGAAGAATATATTAGATCAATCAGTTCACTAAACATCATTGGATAATAACAGGCCCTACCTTTAATTGCATGCTTGTAGCTATTCTATTAGCCTATATACCAATTATCTTTTCATTATTATAATTTGTCTCTATAAAGAGTCACCATATTATACAATAATAATGGGCCCATCAAGTTGCTCGATCTCCTTTCACCTTCACACCACTACCACATCTTTATCTTCCCTAATTCCCATCCTCGCTAATCAAAATCTTCACAGGATAAGTAAGGGAAATCCTAAGCTTCTTTAAGATTATGATTGATCTAAGTTTGATTTTGAGGGAGATGGCATGGCATCAACTGCCATATGGGAAGGATAGGGATGTGGAGGCTAGGCCATCGCTATTTATTCAATGATGCTGGAGAGCCAAGAAACCTAGTGGTTCATCTAAAAGGTCTATGAGATCCTACCCTATATCCTACTTCTTCATTCCTTTGCACTACCATCACCTTTAATTTTGAAGCACATCATGATGCATTATGATAAATAAAAAAAAAAGAGAAGTTGCTACAAACTAATCTAAATGAGGTTGCAAGATTTTCACCAATAAGTTTCATTTTTGTTGGTTACAATACAAAAAAGTTTGGATATTTTAGATCCTAGGTTACTAGTTTATTGGTTGATTCAGTTTGACCTAGAACATTTTAGCAAGAGATTTGAGTTCAAACATTAAATGTTTTGGCAACGGTCTAGATTTGAGGCTTCCATTTTCTTAGCAAACATTATTCAATTACTTGTTTCAGGGTTTTGGTGTTATCTAATGATCAAGAGACTAGGAGTTAATATCAAAAGAAAGAAGGTTTCAGACATTAAAGAATGATCCATGCTAAAGAATGTTTTTCTTTTATTGAGAATAGATTAGGAATATTTATAGTTTTGTGAAAGTTTGATTAACCTAAGGGCAATGAATAACATCTTTAAGGATTATGATATTTTTATTTGGGAAATAGCCAAATAGGATGTCATTATTCTTTTAGAAGAATGAAGGATATTTGATAAGGATCAATATAATCTTTAGGATAAACTAGTTGATAATATATCATGTTACAACAAATTGTTTTGAACTACTTTTGCAGGTGATAGATTGAACCTTTTCATAAAAGCGATCTCAATCTTACCATGTTGTATAACCTCGATGGTAAGAAAGAAATTGATTCAAATAGTTGCCATTCAGAATTGATCAACTTTAATTTTAGAGCTTGAGGATGAGTTGAAAACTAGGAATCTTTAAATACTTAAAGACTCAAGCATAATATTTTGAGAACAAAATTATGTTTTATGAGAGAAAATGTAGGGCCTAGTTCATAGGTTTGGCTAGAAATAAAGAATTAGACATATTCTATTTGATTAACTTGTATTAAAAAAAGAAAAAGAGTCAACCAAGTTGACTTTGAGCCAACTTGAAACCACTCTTCTATTAACTCAAGAAGAGTTAAGGAAATTCAATCAGAGAAGGAGATGGAAAAAACTTCTCATTGGGCTATGTTGAAGTCTAATATTGAGGACAAGAAAGATAGTCATTGTCATTGTCAATTTTTTCTATCTAATTTCTTCTTTTCTTTTGACTTCTCACCATCGGTACTGTCTAGTTTGATCAACTGTTGCCTTTCCTTCTCCATCTATCAAATCATCAATCATCGTCAAGGTCACCTATCTTTCCCTCTCTAGCTTTCTCCTCTCAATTATACTAATCATCATCGAATTGCTACTAACAATGATCAGAACTGAAGTGACAGAGCTAGGATACTATTTTCTTCACATATTCCTAATAATATACTCTTGCTACCTTATTACAATTGATTCAACTAATGAGCTAGTGAGTTAAGTCAATCGACCACCAAGGCCACCACCCTCCTATCATTGAATTGACCCACTCAGCTCCATCTTTTCCATCTCCTTCTTCTTTGTCGTTCTTCTCCTTATCTTTATTCATTGCAACCAAACCACCATTGTTATAGTGCCATTAGTTTTATCTTTTCCGACCTCTAAATGCTTAAGGTGAGGCTAGTCGACCCTTTGATCCAACCTAGCCCCGAGGCCTCTTTCCTTCTCTATATTTTACTCTATTCCTCCTCTTATATTAGCTATTCCATGGTGTTCAAACTGGTATCGTATTGAATCGTGAATCTTGCTTTAGAATGCTATGAACATGTCAACCATTATCAATCACCTAACCTCCAACATGATCCTACATCCACCATCCCCCTTTTCTTATTCCCTATTCTAAGGGTCTGTTTGGATGGGAAGGAATGAAAGGGAGGGAAAGGAAAAGAAGGGAAAGGTCATAAGTCATCTTGTTTGAGAGAAAGATAAAAAAGAGGAGGGAAAGGGAATGGGAGTAACCGGTTCCCCTCCTTTCATCCTCAACGAAGGTAAATCTGTTAACCCGCAAATCGGGGTAAGCTGGGGGAGGGAAAAATGTTTAAGTCATACTTTTGTGGAGGATCAAAATATCCCTTTATTTCATATTCTTCATTCTTTCATCCTCACGGTTCATTCACTATTCTAGAGGGGTATAATTGTTATAAAATTCTTTTCATTCCTTTCCCTCTCTCCTATCCAAACAAAAAAAGGAGAACAACCCTTCTTTCCCTTTCATCCTTTCTAAACAAGAGAAAAAGAACAATCCTTCCTTCCCCTTCCATTCCTTTCCTTTTTTTTACTCTCCTCTTCCTTCCCCTCCAAACATCCAAACATAGCCTAAGAGAGGAGATTTATCTCTTATTATGGGATTTATCTCTTATTCTTTCCCTCTCTCATCTGTCACTACTCTCTCTCTCTTCTTCCTTTTTTATTTCTTTAGTAAAAAAATATAATAATTTTGTTTAAACATATTTCTTGGGACCTCATCGACATCTTCTCTCTCTCAAATTTCTCTCTAACTAGTGGAACACTTTCTCTCCCTTTCTCTAAATGGATCTAAGTCAAACCTAACAAAGAATTCCTCTTTCTTCTATTTTCCTCTCCTTTGTTTCTTCAAGTGTCAGTTACCTATTGTGAAGGAATCCATTCTTGTTGTGGTATTATTGTACTCCTACCATTGATGATCCTTATTATGCATTATTATTTAGATTGACTGTTCATCTTTTAATTAAGCTAGCTATTACTCCAAGTGAGCAACTTGGGATGGTCAAATATCAATACCAATTGCTGACTTTGTTCTCCTCATATCTTTCCACTTTTGACTCTCTCTTTAGTTTTTTTTTTTTTGTCCATTTTCTTTTATGGTTGATGGTTGACATTGTCCACTCTAATGATCAACCTTCGAACCCAATGGATAATTAGTATTAGGAGATCAAGTTTCATATCTGTAATTGTGAGTAATTTCATCTAAAAGATAATAAATACCTTTATCTCAAGTGTTTTATTATTATTGCATATAACTTGTTTTATTTAAAAATTCAAGTCATCTAGTTTCTATTTTTGAATTCAAAAAAATTATAATGAATATTTACAAATTGAAGTATGAAAATTATTTATATATTTTTTCTATTAGGAAATTATTTAACACATAAGTCATATATATTTAAAAATAAAAAAGTCATAATGTATGCTTTTCATAAATGAAAAATATTTTAAAATTTATGGATTAAGGATTTTATATTCTTTTTTAGCATGATATTGAATTATGATGAATTGAATATATACCAATTTGAAAATATAATTTAAGTATTATGAAAAGGATTTTTCAAACCTATGTATATTTGATTTTTAAATTTTGAAAATTTATTATAACCACTCTCTAGTTTGACTATAATTTGGATCTAACTAGGCCGGATAGATCATTGACAATATGACCGTGCATCAGGCATGTTGTTATGTTTAAACTAATTAGGACTTTCATTTGTCATGTCCATGCTGAAATGTATTGTGTGCCTAATCAATTGAGGTTGTTTATGGGCCATGACCATGTGTTGGCATAGTTTGTGGACCTAACCAGTTATGATTGATGAATGATCATAGCTATATGTCGATATGTATCATTGGGTTAGTCAAGTAGGGATGATCACTGATATATCATAAGTGCCACTTCTCAAATCTTGTTACAATGCAGATCATATCATAGCCATGGTGAGCATGAAAGATGAATTTTGAAATATTTTTATTAAAAGAAAAAGTATTCTTGGAAGCAATACATTTAAAACATTATATTGAAAATTAAAATTATATATTATATTTTTTGGTTATAATGGTTCTTTATGTGATTGTATCTTTGATTCCAATATGTTACTTTATGTTATATATGTTATTGCATTGTTTATACAAGATGTTTAAACTTAACATGCGTAATCTAATAACAGGAGAGATTACATACTGAAATACTAACTCACTATTTTTTCCTTCCTTCTTTCTCAAAACGTTTAGAAGATTTTGTAACTTTCTTATTTTCCAGTGTAGGCTGGTGGTTGTGAAAGCAATAATATTATGTTACACTTTGATTAGATATCTTTAGGAACAATGATTTAATATTTTGATATTTTGATATAAAATTATGAACTTAGAATTGTTAGCAGTTTAATTTGTTAATCTATGTTTGCCACTATCTGATTAAGTGTTGCCCTCTCAACCGCCCTGGTGACCATTCGGCTCCCCTCTCTTCCTTCATTACAGGAGAGATCAAGAACACAAATGGATTAACGACCATTCGGAACACACGTCCAACCCCAATCAAGAAGTCAAACATGGATTAATCACCACGTAGGAACACCAGAGCAAAGCTGTCAAACAGATATATATGTAGCAGTTCATCGCATTCGATCTTATTTGCAGCAAATTAAAGTCAGAATACAAAGCATCAGACAACCACACACTCGTGAAGTAAATAATCGCATATAAGTCACAGCGAAGACAGCAAACCCATGTTTAGCAAGGCAATTAGCAAAAGAGAACTAGCAACTGATCATATGACCTAGACTAGAATTCTTGGGCACTCTCTAGCACCCTGGCAAATGTGGCCTTTATGAGATCCATGTAGAGTGAGAACTGCGTCATGGCGAAGAGCGAAACAGGCAAGCAGACCGCCGCGTATATGGGATACACGTCCGTTGCATTCTTGAGTTCCTTTTCCATGACAAAGAAATGGCTGGCGCAGAAGGAGACGAGCATCGCAGCAATGGACAAGAAGAGAGAGGTGAGGTTGACTATCAGCTTCAGGCGGAGCTCAACGTCGAAATCCCACACATCGTAGCGCGAAGTGACAAAGGAGAGGAACGTCACGAGGGCCATCACTGAGAAGCAGAGGGCGGCGAGTGCTGAGATGGCGAAGATCTTGAAGGCTGGGTGGCCCTCGAGGATGGGGAAGCCTGACTCCTGGTTAACACCTCCGGGAAGGGTGGTGGCTGTGGTGAAGGCCACGGTGGCAATGAGAGCAGCGACAACGGAGTGTAGTACCCGGCTCAAACGAACCAGGCTTGGTTCAGATGAACCAGGTTCCAGTCTGTTGAGTTTCCCGGACTGACGCTTCACTCCAGGTGAAGCGTTTAATCTTCCGGGAAACCCCCGATCCGAGGCGCTACACAGATGATTAAATAGGAAGGAGGACTCCTTCCTTCACGCTGCGCACTTCCTCCATCAGGTAATTCCCTGGTCCAGAGAGAGAGAGAGAGAGAGAGTGACAGAAAGAGCGCGGGAGGCAGAGAGAGGAGATCATCGGTCGATCCCTTGGTTCAGGCCCGGCGGCGTGCTCGCCGCCTCGCCGGGCTTGAGATTTGGCCGGCAACCCGCCGGCACCGGGGGAGGTGTCCGGCGGTGTGGTGGTGGAGAGAGAAGAGAGAGAGGGCCAATCGGCCCTTCTCTCACGCGGTGCGGAAGCCGGTCGGTTGGTTCGGGCCCGGCGGCGTGCTCGCGCCTCGCCGGGCCTGAGCTTGGACCTGTCGCCTCCACCGGCGCCGGGCGTGCGTCCGGTTGAGGTCCGGCCGGCCAAGGTGGCCGGCCGTGCCGCCGGCACAGAGACGTGCCGCGCGGATGTGAGGAGAAGATGAGAGAAATTGGAGAGAGAGGAGTTTGGCGGCCGGCCGCGGCGGCGGCGGCTCTGGCCCGGCCACCGGCGGTCGGGCCGCCCTCAATTTGGCCGGCGGCGGCCCTGGCCGCCGGCTATGTACTCATCCCCTGTTCGGTGAAACAGGGGATCGGGAGGGCTGTGATGAACCGGGCCGGCTGGGCCGGCCAGTTCGGGCCTTTTGGGCCGTGCAGTATTGAGTTTTGGGTTGGTTTTTGGGTCCTGTAACAGGCCGGGATTAGAAAAATATTTATATGGCTAGAATCTAGATGAATTATAGTTTCGTGAGGTATTTTTACTTCCCCAATTGGGTGTGTATAGTGGGAGATATTCGAGCCCAAAGTTGGGCCCGTGAACTAGTCTGGGTAGGGTCTTAAGGGTCATTTTATTAATTAGATTTCAGTGAATTAATTATGTACATTGATCCTGTAGGTGCCCAGACATCTGATTAGTTGGTGCATCATTTGGAGTTTGCGTAGGAGGTAAGTAAGACTATTATGCAATTTAATTGTTTAATTAATAAATTGAGTATATACAGTTTGCATGCATTTTTATAAATTAATTGAATTGTATGTGGCATGGAACTGTGGATTACGAATGAAAAATCATATGATTATAATGATTGGTAATATTGTAAGAAATGATTTATTGATATATATGCTAGAAGGTGATTGCCTGTACGATATATTTATATTGAGGTGATTATATGCATTCCTTGTACTGTGCAAACCACTGTGAGATATTGTGAGATACAGATGCATGATGCAATTGTGATGAAAATGTTAAATAGATTTATATGTGTCGCCGCGGTTCTCCTTTACTATGGCCCCACACATTGTAGATGTGTTCTGTTTGATTTTATATGGCCACACACACTGGAGATGTATTCTGTTATATATGGCCCCACATATTGTAGACATGTTCTGTTTGATTTTATATGGCCACACACACCGTAGAGTGTGTTCTGTTATGGTATGGCCCCACATGTCTTACAATGTGTTCTGTTTGATTTTCTTATGGCCACATACATCGTAGAGTGTGTTCTGTTATGGTATGGCCCCACACATCGTACAATGTGTTCTGTAGATGTTTATGGCCACACATCTGGAGGATGTGCTCTGATTGAGGTATTGCAGGGCCGTGGGACACATAGGAAATCTATAATTACATAAACAGTGAGTTTGCTAGATTGCATATTTGATGCTTATCAAGTGTTCAATTTATGTTAAGTTGACAAAATGCATATGTTGATAGCATGTTAAATATAATTCAAGTATGACATGATTGTATAATAGGCTTCTTATTGAGTGTAAACTCATTAAACCTTCACAATGTTTTTCAGAGCCTCAGGGTTGATGATGGATATTCGAGTTGATGGAGCTTTCAATAAATAAAATAAGAACCATTGCATTGGTGTAATCTATTATGTTTGTGTGTAGGGCTTGTAGTAGCCCAACTTTATTAGCATGACTTGGTTGTAGGGTTTGAAACCCAAACTTATAACTATCATTTGTATTATGGTTGGTTTTCGTAATTATTGCACATTTGAATCGCATATCAAGATTTTAGACGCCTTGCGTGCCCGGCACGCGGCGGGTTGTCACCTAGCCCAATTTTTGGGTCTGGGGCGTGACACTGAGGTTTTGGTGAGCCATTCGTCAGTCTTGCTGGTCAACTCCCGGTGCTCTTTGATGAATATCTCTCTGGCCGTTTCATCTGCATTGTTGTGGACCTGGAAGAATTGGTGGTCGACTGATTCCTCGACATACTGAAAAGTGGGAAGCAAGAATAGTGGTGAGAAATTTGCTCGTATGAACGAATATCTCTGAACAAAAAAATACAGAAATTTGACACTTTTTATATTGACTTTCTCTTTTACTTTAAAAAAAAAAATCATTAACTGATACTTCAATTTTGCATTTCAAAATTTTCAAGTTTTTCATCTCGACCTATACGCATCTATTACGGGTGCTTGATAGCCCTATGAAAAACCATGCAAACAAATATAAATATGTTGATGGATGGGATAAATGTCTGTAAAAAGCAGCATAAATATGTGCTAATATCATGTCCCTCGGTGGATGACTAAAAATTAATTAAATACTAATGGTCAAAGAACTGAATTTAAAATGGCAATCAACAAAAGGAGTTAAGCTCTCTAAAAGGATAACATGTATGTTTTTATTTTTCATTTACCAAAGTTATTTCATTCTATTTAAAGATTGAAATTAAAAACAAAATTTATATTAAATTTTATGTTTCTTAAAACCTTTCAGGAAGAGAATGCAAGTTAGTTTCATATGAGATACTTGAAGAAGATGAGGGCTATAATTTGGGATTTTTGGCTTGCTTAATTATATAGCACTTTTCTAGCACACAACTAAATATATAACTACTTCATGTTTGAGTCCTAGCACTAAAGGGAAGAGTCCAACAAATAGAAAGCCAATTTATGAACAATCTTAGAATGACCTATGTGGTAGCATCTTACAACTCTATAGGCTACAAACCAAGTTATTTTTAGTATGATTTATATCAATGGCTAGGGTGTCTTAATGTTTCAACTAGGGCATCGTAGATCTTTTTTTGGTGATTTCCTCCTGTTACGTCATCAAGCATATCCGTTCAAGCATGGGTATCGTAGTTCTGTAACTAGGGTTCTTCATATTTTAACTAGGGTGTCGTGAATGATTTTTGGCTGATTTCCTCCTAAGGTATCGCAAGGCTTTTCTCCAGCGTCCGTTATAAGTACATATGTCATAGCTTTGTCTCTAGGATGTCTTAATGTTTCAACTGGCGCATCGTTGATCTTTTTCTAGATGATTTCCTCTTGTTACGTCGTCAAGCATAACCGTTCAAGCACGAGTGTTGTAGCTCTGTAACTAGGGTGTCTTCATATTTCAACTGGGGTGTCATGAACAATTTTTGGCCGATTTCCTTCTAGGATATCGCGAGGCTTTTCTTCAGTGTCCGTTATAAGCATGGGTGTCATAGCGTTGTCACTAGGGTATCTTAATATTTCAATTGGGGCATCGCAGTTTTTTTTAGGCGATTTCCTCCTGTTACATCGTTAAGCATATTCGTTCAAGCATGGTGTTATAGCACTGTAACTAGGGTATCTTCATATTTTAACTACTTCATGTTTGAATCCTACCACCAAAGGGAAGAGTCCAACAAATACAAAGCCAATTTATGAACAATCTTAGAATGGCCTATGTGGTAGCATCTTACAACTCTATAGGCTACAAACCAAGTCATTTTTAGTATTATTTATATCAATGGCTGGTCGGCCCTACTAATTAACCTCATTTAAAAAGACTAGCCAAAAAAATTATAATTCAAGTCCATTGATCCCGCTTAAATACTCAAGAATTTCCAGATGCACATCCACTTTAGAGCAAATATGTATCAAAAAGTCCTTAAAAACAAGCTTCAAAGAAGGCAATAAAGGCAAAACCTGATGAAGGTTCACTGGCATTGCTTTCAAATATAAATCATCACTTTCTATCAAGCGAGATGTCAATGAGGAGAATCATATCATCCACCTCTATCACTAAGCCCAATTCCATGTAGTTGAGCAATGTTGATCATAGGCTATCTGGCCCATCTAGCCTAATTCGAATTGAAATTGGTCCATTCAAATTGGGCTGAACTTGATTAAAACATTCAGGTTAATGATCTAGCCAAGCCTAGCTAACAAACTGTAGTACAGCCCAAGCCTAGCTTGATTCAATATTTGAGCAATTCTAGTATCGCATAGAAAGATTAACCATCTAGAAATCTAATCATAACTCTCATGCTGAGAAATTTGGGTGGTTGCAAAGGTCCTTTCACACCCATGATTGAATCTTGATCTAGAGCTTTTATTACTAGTCATCTATGTCACATGAAGCAAAGGAGGGGGCAAGAAAAACAATTTTTTGGTGTTGGTCTTCTCTACAAAGTCTAATGGTTTGATGGTCAAGAGGATAGGATTGGTTCTAGGAAGAGATGTCTTGTCGCGATAAAAATCTAGTTTAGCAATGATCTTTGCATAGATCAACCAACATGTGATGAATGCCTGAGATGTGAAGCCCTCCAAATGAAGCTTAGTACATGTTGCATGGTACAAGTGGGAATGAGGTGCCAGGAACACTGACAATCATTTTGTTGGCAGTAAGGTTGTATATTGTGAGAGTCCATGCTGACAAATATTTGGCTCCATATTTATCTAAATTTATTTTGAATATATATACGGATACACAGGGGACTCACCTCTATGTGGGACTAGAAGTGGTGATAGCCGGAGATCATCAAGTTGGCGAATGGGCTACCAGAGCCTCCATCCATGCCCCTGGCTATGCCACTCACAAAGAGAGGCGGAGGAGAAGAATGGAGAGGAGGGCTTCTAGTTTCATTGTCCACACAAGAAAGAGGAGGATTAAATCCTCCTCTTTCACTTTATTCTTCTGAAATATTGGTAGAAATGCTATATAGAGTCTTATAAATTGTTTGTTTTTACATTTCTTTTGTATATATTCAAAAAGAGATAATATGTTATATATAGTATGAATGTGATAGGAGAAATGTTTAGGCTGTGGCATGACACTTAACACTACAACAGAAACTAAATTTAGCGATGCCAAAATACATCACTAATGCATCGCTAAACTGGCTTTCGCGACGCATTAGCGATGCAATTATGGCATCGCTGCAAGTCTCGTCACAAATAAATTTTATCGCAATTGCGTCGCTAAATAGCGACTCTCAGCGACGCATTCTATTGTGTCGCAATATTGCGACACAAGGTCGTTGCGTCACAATATTGCGACGCAAGGACGTTGCGTCGCAACATTTAATAATTATATTTCAAAATATTAGCGACGCAATTTCAGTCGCTAATGCATCGCTAATTAAATTTTTTAAAAATATATATAATATTAAAAATTAAAATGGTTAAATTTAATATTACGACTGTTGTCCCAGATAGCAACCCAAGAGGAGGGGTGAATTGGGTCTTTTTAAAATTTAAATACTTTTGAAGAAAAACCCCAAACTTAAAATAAATCATAGATATGCAACAATTAAACATAATATGCAATGAGAGATGAAGAGAAAGAGATAAAGAGTAAGCACTGCAAACACAGAAATTTTATAATGGTTCGGCGTACCTACACCTATGTCCACTCCCAAGTACCTCTTGGGTCCACACTATAATCAACCTTGATTATAGCAGAGTTGTTTCACAAGATCACAACTCAAACTTGTTATTTTTCGGGCGCACAACGAACCCAGCTAGTTTTCAAGGTTCACCAGCACAAAACCTTACACACAAGCAACTGCTTGCACCAGGCAAACTACCTCAACTGATTCAATCACCTGATTGACTCAGTTCACAAGAAGAATAAGAATGTTTGATACAATAACTGCTCCTTAAATGAGCAAATAAGACAAGTTAACTAATCAAACAAAGAGATAGAAATAAAAGCCTGATTTGTAGATCTCTGTGGCTTGATTCTTCTCCTCTTTCTTGCTTTGAATGGATCTTCCTTGAGTATGCTCTTGAAGCTCGGAAGAACAGATGAAGAACGAAAACTAGGCTTGCTCATTTGCTTCTTCAAACTTAGAAATCTCCTCAAAATGAAAGTGTGAAGACTAGGGATTTCTCTTTTTTTTTCAGAGAATCAATACGATCTTTCCTTTGATTTTTTCCTTTGACTTTCTCTCGAATGTTTTTTTTTCTTTTTCTACTCTATTTTCCTTGTTTTTCTCTCTTTTTAAACGGTCACATCAATCATCCTTTTATAGATCCTTCCAATACTAAGAATAGATTAAAACTATCCGTTAGAATCAAAATGAAAGAAAAGTTAGGAACAAATAAGTAATAGCCATTGAGATTTAAAGTAAAAAGTAGGTTTAAGGCGTTCTGACACATCTGAAAGTCATTTCTGACAAACTGGAGTCGGCTCTAACTTTCCTGGGGTCGACTCTAACTTGAAATCCCCAAACAGCCTGATTAGAGTCTGCTCTAACTTTTCTGGGTCGACACATTTTTCTTCTAGAGTCGACTCTAACTCCTCAGGTGTCGACTCTAATTTGAGACCCAAAAAACCATCTTTTGTTTTTCTGTTGGAGTCGACTCTATAGGTTCCAGGTGTCGACTCTAGTCCGTGCCATTTTTCGGAGTCGACTCTGTGATTCTAGGTGTCAACTCTAATGTCTGCAATCTTACCTTGACATTAGAATTAAACTCCGAACTTGATTTCTCTCAAGATTTTGATCATTTAAACAAGTTATAAACTGAAACACTTAATCAAAATCATTAGTAACTTCATGAGTTATACTCAAATAGTTTTGTTTATCATTAAAATTAATAATTGGGTCAACACTTATCATCCCATAAAGATGTATTGTGATAGACAACTATAGATGAATCCCGACATTAGTCAAGTTGCCATTGGCAGAAGTTAGAAACGGAGTTCGCTTACTAGTTTTATGAATTTGTGAGTAGTATCACTCAATCAATTTCAATAATGGCTTTTATTTTTCAAATTAGTTGTGAGTAGCTTATTAATTTATAGGTAAATGGTCCATGGTCCACAACCGACAATATTTTCATTAAATATCTATCGCAATAGCCATTGAAGACCGTAACAACCTCTACTAGCTATTTTATTAATGTGTACAAATTTCAGATTGAACGACTAGCAGCTTCAAGAGGCATGCAGAACTGGGCATGTGTGTTAAAGAAGAAAGTGTTGGAGCAAATATGCAGGATTATTACGGAAAGTTAGTAGAGATGGTTGAAGTTGAATGTCCCGATTGGCCTATTAAATGAACCGTATTGTTTCGTTGCGATTGGTTCGATCTGACAGTTCCTGTGGGCAAAAGGGTTCATAACGACTACAATCTAGTTGAAGTGAACTATCGATGAAGATTGCAGAAATATGAACCATTCATCCTTGCATCCCAAGCTCAGCAAGTGTTTGACTATGGATATCCAAGTTTGCGCAACGACAAGCGAGATTGGTGGGCTATT
Source organism: Calamus simplicifolius (assembly GCA_900491605.1). Taxonomy (NCBI): domain Eukaryota; kingdom Viridiplantae; phylum Streptophyta; class Magnoliopsida; order Arecales; family Arecaceae; genus Calamus; species Calamus simplicifolius. The sequence continues at coordinate 151,883 of UESW01002344.1, read as the reverse complement.
TCTAAAATCGTCCTACGTTCAACAATCGTATTGAAATTTCAACAGCATTTCCCATATGTTCTCCTAAATGTGTGGCATATATGCCACACTAGGAGAACGTATGAGCAAATACAAACCGCAATCTCAACCAACGATGATTAATAGCAGACTAACATATCGCAAAAAAAATTTCTCAAACTGTCCACCAGAACAATTTGAGAATTTGCAAGACTAAGTCTTACAAATTCTCAAACGGGTCTAAAGGTTATAGTGCTATGAGAAATAATATGGAAATTCAAAGACAATCAAACTTATGTTATTCAGAAATTCTTGTCAATTCCGTAATAAACTCATTACATAATTGTATGTGAAGACTAAAATAAATCATTAAAACTACTAATTGGTGCCAAAATTAAATAGAACTACAACAAGACGTTCATTCTAGCATTACATAATTTAATGCATCATTCAATTTGAAGCAGGATGTAAATAATCAAGGCATAATATGATATTATAAAATTATATTATAATATCAATAAAATTAGAACCCACATATGTCAAATGTTTACCAATAAACTGCCATGCATAGTTTAATAGACTGAGAAATTGAACCATGACTATATAAAAATCACTAATCAATTATGACTGAATTAATTTAAAAATAATAAGCACTAAATAATCGTAAATAATTTCTTTAATTAATTTACTATCGATCAGAATCACTAATTAGCAAATACTACAATGATGTTATATTGCAACCATTATTTATTAGAATACCATAATTTATTGTTATTATTTTATATTATAAAATTATGAACTAATATAAGTTAATATATATTATAATATGATATTATTAATAAAGTGTCCTAAATTAATTATCATAAACATACTTTTTTTATGATCACAGTAAATACTATAAGTTAAAGGGATAATAAATTTTATTTTTCTAATTTAATAACAAAAAATCCAAATATTGAATTATATCATAATTTCATATTAATTTATAATGAGTTTATTATAAATATTTTTTTATGGGTGAAAATGAATATAATATTAAATTAATATTGTAACATGAACTTATAATAACATTCTGACAATATGACATGCATGAAGAAAACTATTTCGAATTTATTTTAAAATTTCATCAAACCCAGAATAGTTCAATATAATGATGTTATAGAATCATATTATAATATTATAATATCACATAATATAATTTTTTATATAATATTAAAATAATACTATAGTGTATTCTAATGTTATTGTAATATATTATTTATTTGATATAATAATATTACTATAGGGGTTTTCTAAATTTAATTAATATAATAATATATTTAAATAAATTGTTGAGATTAAAATATCAAACAGCTTACTAATAATATTTTTAATAATAATTAAATAATTTAATAATTTAATCATTAATTTTTAATAAATATTTAATAATAAATTTAACCCCGTGTTAATTTTTTTTTCCATGGCCTGGCCATTGTGGCCAGGCCACGGCCGCGGTCATGGCCGAAGAAGACGGGAGGGGTGGGGGCCAAACCCCGTGTTAATTTTTTTTTCCGTGGCCTGGCCACTGTGGCCAAGCCACGATCGGCCACGCCCGTGGTCGTGGCCGGAGAAGACGGGAGGGGGGGGCCAACCCCTCGTGTTAAATTTTTTTTTCCGTGGCCTGGCCACTGTGGCCAGGCCACGGCCGACCATGGAAACAGCCGTGGCCGGAGAAGACGGGAGGGGGGGGTTTCCCCTGTTAATTTTTTTTTTTTGGCCAGGCCACCGAGTTGCTGGCCACGGCGTTCCGGCCACGGTCGTGGCGACAACGACGGCCACGGCCACGGCCGTGGCCAGAACAGGAGGGGGGGTAGGAAAAAAAACCCCTCTCATACCAATTTTTTTTTAACAGGGGGGAGAGAGGAAGGGAGGGGTACCTGAAAATAACCCTCGCCGGCGAGGTCGTTGGGTGCTGGAGAGTCACCGGAGAGCCACCGGAGGTGGGGAAGAGGGAGGAGGATAAAGGAGAAGACGGGAGGGGGGGGTTCGGGCTCGTAAGGAGGAAGAAGAAGAGGGGGGAGGGTTTTATGAATTAGGATTAGCGACGCATAATTGTGTCTCTAATACGTCGTAATCAGCGACGCTGATTATGCGTCGCTGATTGCATCGCTAAGTTGCCACCAATAGGCATTTTGGCGGAAAATTATCGACGCATTAAATTTGCATCGCAACGCATTCATTATGTGTCGCAATATTGCGACGCATATACAATGCAATATTAGTTCATTAATTTAATAAACTAATATTGCGACGCATTCATTATGCATCGCAATATTGCGACCCATAATGAATTCATCACAATTTTTGTAATATTAAATTAATAAACTAATTTGTGACACATAATGAATGTGTCGCAATATTAGTTTATTAATTTTAAACTAATATTGCGATGCATAGTATATGCATAATGAATGCATCGCAATATTAGTTTTAAATTAATAAACTATTATTGCGATGCATTATATATGCGTCGCAATGCATAATAAATGCATCGTAATATTAGTTTTAAATTAATAAACTATTATTGCAATGCATTATATATGCGTCGCAATATTGCGACGCATAATGGATGCGTCGCAATATTAGTTTATTAATTTAAAACTAATATTGCGACGCATCCATTATGTGTCGCAATATTACGATGCAAATACAATGCGTCGCAATATTAGTTTTAAATTAATAAACTATTATTGCGATGCATTATATATGCATCGCAATATTAGTTTATTAATTTAAAACTAATATTGCGACGCATTGTATTTGCGTCGCAATATTGCGACGCATAATGAATGTGTCTCAATATTAGTTTATTAATCAACGATGATCGATCCGATGGTTGCGATCCATCCGATCGGCAACGATATCCGACGATTGCGAGCGATCCAAGCCATGATCCCGATCGGCGATGATCGATCCGACGGTTGCGATCCATCCGATCGGCGATGATATCAGACTGTTGTGATCCATCCGATCGGTGACTATATCAGACGGTTGCGATCGATCTAAGCCATGATCCCGATCGACGATGATCGATCCGACGTTGCGATCCATCCGATCGGCGACGATATCAGATGGTTGCGATCGATCCAAGCCATGATCCCGATCGGCGATGATCGATCTTCAACGATTGCGATCCAACCGATCAGCGACGATTCGATGGTTGCGATCGATCCAAGCCATGATCCCGATCGGCGATGATCGATCCGACGGTTGCGATCCATCCGATCGGCGACGATATCCGACAATTGCGAGCGATCCAAGCCATGATCCGATCGGTGATGATCGATCCGACGGTTGTGATCCATCCGATCGGCGATGATATCCGACGGTTGCGAGCGATCCAAGCCATGATCCCGATCGGCGACAATCGATCCGACCATTGCGATCCAACCGATCGGCGACGATCCGATGGTTGCGATCGATCCAAGCCATGATTCCGATCGGCGATGATCAATCCGATAGTTGCGATCCATCCGATCGGCGATGATATCAGACGGTTACGATCGATCCAAGCCATGATCCCGATTGGCGATGATCGATCCGACCATTGCAATCCAACAGATCGGCGATGATCTGACGGTTGCGATCGATCCAAACCATGATCCCGATCGGCGATGATCGATCCAACGGTTGCGATCCAACCGATCGGCGATGATCCGACAGTTGCGATCGATCCAAGCCATGATCCCGATCGGCGATAATCGATCCGATGGTTGCGATCCATCCGATCGGCGATGATATCCGACGGTTGCGATCGATCCAAGCCATGATCTTGATCGGCGATGATCGATCCGACCATTGCGATCCATCCGATCGGCGACGATATCCGACGGTTGCAAGTGATCGAAGCCATGATCCCGATCGGCGATGATCGATCCGACCGTTGCAATCCTACCGATCGGCGATGATCCGATGGTTGCGATCGATCCAAGCCATAATCCCGATCAGTGATGATCGATCCAACCATTGCGATCCATCCGATCAGCGACGATCCGACGGTTGCGATCGATCCAAGCCATGATCCCAATCGGCGATGATCGATCTGACCGTTGCGATCCATCCGATCGGCGATATCAAACGGTTGCGATCGATCCAAGCCATGATCCCAATCGGCAATTATCGATCCGACCGTTGCGATCCAACCGATCGGCGACGATCTGACGGTTGCGATCGATCCAAGCCATGATCCCGATCGGCGATGATCGATCCAATGGTTGCGATCCAACCGATCGTAACAATCCGATGGTTGTTATCGATCCAAGCCATGATCCCGATCGACAATGATCGATCCACGGTTGCAATCCATCCGATCGGCGATGATATCCGACGGTTGCGATCAATCCAAGCCATGATCCCGATCGGCGATGATCGATCCAACCATTGCGATCCATCCGATCAACGATGATCCGAAGGTTGCGATCGATCCAAGCCATGATCCCGATCGACGATGATCGATCCGACCATTGCAATCCATCCGATCGGCGACGATCCAACGGTTGCGATCGATCTAAGCCATGATCCCGATCTCGATGATCGATCCGACAGTTGCGATCCATCCGATCGGCAATGATATCTGATGGTTGCGATCGATTGAACCCATGATCCTGATCGGCGATGATCAATCGAAGGTTGCGATCCAACCGATCGGCGATGATCCGACGGTTGCGATCGATCCAAGTCATGATCCCAATCGGTGATGATCGATTCGATGTTGCGATCCATCCAATCGGCGATGATATCCGACGGTTGCGATCGATCCAAGCCATGATCCCGATCGGCGATGATCGATCCGACGGTTGCGATCCATCTGATCGGCGACGATATCCGACGGTTGCGATGATCCAAGCCATGATCCCGATCGGCATGATTGATCCGACCGTTGCGATCCATCCGATCGGCGACGATATCCGATAGTTGCGAGTGATCCAAGCCATGATCCCGATCAGCGATGATCGATCCGACCATTGCGATCCAACCGATTAACGACGATCCGAAGGTTGCGATCGATCCAAGCCATGATCCCGATCGGCGATGATCGATCCGACCATTGCAATCCATCCGATCGGCGATGATCCAATTGTTGCGATCGATCCAAGCCATGATCTCGATCTGCGATGATCGATCCGACGGTTGCGATCCATCCGATCGGCAATGATATCCGACGGTTGTGATCGATTGAATCCATGATCCCGATCGCGATGATCAATCCGAAGGTTGTGATCCAACCGATCGGCGACGATCCGACGGTTGCGATTGATCCAAGTCATGATCCTGATTAGCGATGATCGATCCGACGGTTGCGATTCATCCAATCGGGATGATATCCGACGGTTGCGATCGATCCAAGCCATGATTCCGATTGGCGATGATCGATCCGACGGTTGCGATCCATCCGATCAACGACGATATCCGACGATTGCGATCGATCCAAGCCATGATCCCGATCAGCAATGATCGATCCGATGGTTGCGATCCATCCGATTGGCGATGATCCGACTGTTGCGAGCGATCCAAGCCATTATCCCGATCAGCGATGATCGATGACGGACACTGCCGTGGCCGGGAAGAAAGGGGGGGAACCACTTTATAATTTTTTTTTTTTTTCATGGGAGGGGTTGTCGAAAAAAAAATCTTTTTTTTTTACCGCGGCCTGGCCACCGTGGCTAGGCCACGGCCGTGGTTGCCGACCACTGCCGATAAAAATTAAATTTATTTTTATTTTTTTATTATATGCGTCGCTAAATTAATGATTTATTTTTTAATTTTTTGGGTTTTTTTGTGTCGCTATATTAAAAATTTTTTTTTTTTTTTTGGTATATGCGTCGATATTGCGTCGCTATATTAACAATTTTTTTAATTTTCTGGATTTTTGCGTCGCTAATGCGTCGCTATATAAAAATTATTTTTTTTATTTTTTTGGTATTTGCATCGTTATTGCATCGCTAAATAGTGATACAATCATTGCATCGCTATATTAACAAAAAATTTAAATTTTTTGGGTTTGGCGTCGCTATATTGCGACACAACATTTGTGTCGCAATATAGGGACGTATCATTGCATCGCTATATTAAAAATTAAATTTTTTATTTTTTATTATATGCGTCGCTATTGCATCGCTAAATAGCGACGCAATCGTTGTGTCGCTATATTAACGATTTTTTTTATTTTCTAGTTTTGCGTTGCTATATTGCGATGCAACATTTGCGTCGCTATATTAAAAATTATTTTTTTATTTTTTATTATATGCATCGCTATTGCGTCGCTAAATAGCGATGCAATAACTGCATCGCTATATTAATAATTTTTTTTAATTTTCTTGTTTTTGCATCGCTAATGCGTTGCTATATTGCGACGCATTTTTATTGCGTCGCTAATGGCGTCACTATTTGTTTTTCTCGCTGAGTTATCGCAATTTGGTCGCAAATTAGGGACGCAAAAATGCGTCGCTAAAAATGCGTCGCTATTTCTGAATTTTCTGTAGTGTAATTTGAGATGCATGAAACCATCATTCTTGATGTCCTATCATGTGCATGGCAAATGAACATCCCATGGAAGGATCAGCACACCATAGAAAGCAGAGATCAGCAATTTACATGCCGTGAATGTGCCCACAACTTAGATATACTCTGCCATAGCAAGAAGAAAAGGGGGTAGAAGACAATCGGATTTCACAGAGAAGGATGCTCATAATTTCATTTGTCGCAAACGTTAATCTAACCTGAAAGAAGGAGATGCTCAGACGATGGTAATCTATTTCACCGAAATGCAAGTAAGAAATCTCAATTTCTTCTATACCTTAGACCTTAATGATAATGGTCAGCTCAGGTCTGTCTTCTAAATTCATCCAAGGTCAAGATTGGCATGCACATACTTTGGTGATGTTCTAAGCTTTGACTCAACCTACTTGACAAATAGATATCAAATGCCTTTTTATCCATTCGTTGGGGTCAACTATCATGAACAGTCCATATTGTTTAATTGCGTATTATTGTCTGATGAGAGGACTGAGACATATAAATGGGTTTTTTAGTCATGGCTGGATGCAAATGGTAGTCAAGCACCTATTGCCATAATAACTAACCAAGATAAGGCAATCGATGCTGCTATTAGGAAGGTTTCCTAACACACGACATCGATTTTGTCTTTGGCATATATTGAAGAAGATACCTAAAAAGATTGGCCATATTTGCACAATAAATTCCAAATTTATGGTTGATTTCGATGAGGCGATATATAATTCACTGACCATACAGTTATTTGAGGAAAGGTGGGCACATCTTATGAGAAATATAAAGAATGTAAGGCTATAGATTGGTTAAATGACTTTTACAAATGTCGGGATAAATGGGTTCCAGTTACCTTAAGGATACATTCTTCGCAGGTTTGTAAGACATTGTGTTTGGTTCATGTTCATATTCAATACTTCTTTTTTTGACATAATTATGTACAGGGATGCCATCTTCATAAAGGATCGAGGGCATCAATCACTTCTTCAATGGATTTATAAATTCGAAGACTACACTCATAGAGTTCATAAATAAGTACAAAGATTCCTTAGAGAAAAGGTATGAGGCAGAAAATAAGAAAGATAATAGGACATTGCAAACAATTATTTTTAAAAGACATCCTCACCTTTTGAGAGGCAAGCAGCAGAAAGTATACAAGGTGCATTTTTTAAAAATTTCAGAATGAGATCCTTGAAATGGCTGCATCAAATACTAAATTGATCAAGGAAGCTGAGAACCATTGTGTAAATTATGTAAAGTAATATGAAAGGATTAAAGTCGATGAAATCGGCAAGGAGATGATAAAAAATTATGTCATGTCATACAACAAAAATATTGAGATGTCCAATGCCAGTGTTGATCCTTTCAGTTCAAGGGTTACCTGTGTAGGCATGCCTTGTCGGTTCTTCATCAAAGCGACATATTTTGTTTACTAGATAAGTACTTCTTGAAGAGATGGTGCAAGGACATGAAATACCAATTCAACGATTTTGACTGCAATACTGAAGGTTGTGATAAAAGCACACGAAATCATGGTATGCAGTCACAATTATTTATTTGAAATATCTTAATATATTTTTGATAAAATTATGTTATTGATTATAAATATGCTTTGCTGAGTCATCAGATGATGAAGCTCGCAGAGATAGCCTCCATGTCTGAAGATGCATTTAATTTAGTGATGGATGATCTAACACCAATATTCAAAAGTGTCGTGGATGCTAACTGCGCAGCTAAGGTAAGTACATAACTTGTAATTCAAGATCCTGAGATAATTATGACGAAAGGTCACCCAAGAGAGAATAGATTAAAGAGTGGAGTCGAGAAAAAGTCAAAGAGATCAAGGAAAAATATGGTCAAGGCATCCGTTGATGCTCCCCCAATGCAAAATGAAATAATAGATGGTTCAAGCAATAGGCAGACTTGTATGTAGTCAACTAACATCATAGAGGATATGGAAAGAATTGTACAATCTTTCAAAACATTGATGGACGAATTTGATGCTTATGTATTCAGTCAACTAACACAGGAGAATATATAAAAATTTTGCCATCAATGATAAAGTACAGGTGTCATAGCTTGTAACTAGGGTGTCGTAGCTCTTTTTTCGGCCGATTTCCTCCTTGGGATGTCGTAATTCTCATCTACAGCATTCGTTTTAAGCACGAGTGTCATAGGTTTGTAATTAGGGTGTCTTAATATTTTAACTGGGGTGTAGTAGCTCTTTTTTTGGGCAATTTCCTTCTTGGGATGTTGCAAGTCTCATCTCCACCATTCGTTTTAAGCACGGTTGTCTTAGTTGTATATCTGGGGGTCATAGCTCTTTTTTCGGCCGAATGAAAAATTAAAAGTGCTCATCTCGTCAGCCAAGAAGAGACTCTCGCTTTACTATTATGAATACACTTGCATGGGCGACACTTGTTCTGAATCGAGGATCGGAAAACAGAGTTCGATGAACTTCAGTTTCCCAACACTCTTTATTAATGGTTTCTGTTCCCTAACTCGACGGCTATAAAATCGGAAAGGATGAGTCTTGCCTGCTTTACGACACCCTAGTTCAAGGATGAGTCTTGCCTGCTTTATGACACCCCAGTTCTCTTCTTACGACACTCTAGCTTTAAAATGATGACACTGAGCGGAGAATGTCAAGGCAGGAACTTATGACATCCCATAAAAGCTGTTTTGATACCCTAGTTCTCACCTAACGATACCCTAGCTTTAAAGCGATGACACCCGAGTGAAGACTGTTAAGGCAGAAACTTACGACATCCCAGATTTAGGCTGTTACGATACCCAGTTCTCACATAACGATACCCTAGCTTTAAAGCAACGACACCCAAGCGGAGACTGTTAAGGCAGGAAACTTACGACATCCTAGATTTAGGCTGTTACGACACCCAAGTTCTCACGTGATGATACCCTAGTTTTAAAGCGATAACACCTAAGCGAAGACTGTTAAGGAAGAAATTTATGATATCCCAAATTTAGGCTATTATGACATCCCAGTTCTCAGCTAACATACTCTAGCTTTAAAGCGATGACACCCGAGCGGAGACTATTAAGGCAGAAACTTACGACATCCCAGATTTAGGCTGTTATGACACCCCAGTTCTCACGTAACGATACCTTAGCTTTAAAGCAACGACACCCGAGCAAAGATTGTTAAGACAGAAACTTACGATATCCCAGATTTAGGCTGTTATGATACCCCAGTTCTCACGTAACGATATTTTAGCTTTAAAGCAATGACACCCGAGTAGAGACTGTTAAGGTAGAAACTTATGACATCTCAGATTTAGGCTGTTACAACACCCCAGTTCTCATGTAACGATACCCTAGCTTTAAAGCAATGACATATGAAAGGCAATAACTTACAACATCTTAGATTTAGGCTGTTATGATACCCCAGTTCTCACTTAACGACACCCTAGCTTTAAAGTGACGACGCTCGAGCGAAGACTATTAAGGCAGAAACTTATGACATCCTAGATTTAAGCTGTTACGATACCCCAGTTCTCATGTAATGATACCCTGGCTTTAAAGCTACGATACCCAAAAGGCATAAACTTACGACATCTCATATTTAGGCTGTTACGATACCCCAGTTCTCACGTAATGATACCCTATCTTTAAAGCGACGACACCTGAGTGGAGACTGTTAAGGAAGAAACTTACGACATTCTAGATTTAGGCTATTACGACACCTCAGTTCTCACGTAACGATACCCTAGCTTTAAAGCGATGACACCCAAAAGGTAAGAACTTACGACATCCTAGATTTAGACTGTTACGACACCCTAGTTCTCACTTAACGATACCCTAGTTTTAAAGCGATGACACCCGAGCGGAGACTATTAAGGCAGAAACTTACGATATCCCAGATTTAGGCTATTACGACACCCCAGTTCTCAATTAACGACACATTAGCTTTAAAGTGACGATACCCAAGCGAAGACTGTTAAGGTACGAACTTATGACATCCAGATTTAGGCGGTTACGACACCCCAGTTCTCATGTAACGATATCCTAGCTTTAAAGCGATGATACCCGAGAGGAGACTGTTAAGGAAACTTACGACATCCCAGATTTAGGCTGTTACTACACCCCAGTTCTTACGTAACGATATCCTAACTTTAAAGCACGACACCCGAGTGGAGACTGTTAAGGTAGAATCTTATGACATCCCAGATTTAGGCTGTTATGACACCTCAGTTCTCACATAACGATACCCTAGCTTTAAAGTGATGATACCCAAAAGGCCAAAACTTACGACATCCCAAAAAAACTATACGACACCCCAATTATAAATTTATGATACACTTGTTTTAACATTATGACATTCCAGATGAAACTTAAGAAACTTAAAAGTAAAAAAGGCAAAAGTATAACGATAAGATTTCTGATATCCACGTAAAGCACCATGACATCCATATAAAAATTCAACAATTGCATAAATTCTGAAACAATATCAGTTTGAATAAATTACATCAAATTTTCAATCATTGAAGAATAAAAAAATTAAGAACAGTTTGTCACAAACTCGTCGATCTTTGGTTGAGGTCTTCTCTCAATATCCTCGCTGCTAATTATCTCTAATAATCACTTATTTCATCTTCCATAAAATCTATTTTCATATTAGGATTGTCCCGACGAGCAAGGCATTTCATGTACTTCAAACAGTAGAGACCGCAATCCAGTGATCCGACAGGTTGATTTGAAAAATCCAAAATCTCTTCCATTGGCCAATTCATTACCTCTTCCTTATCACAGTATATATGGAATATGTGGCCAAGAATGATATGTCATTTCTTCACATTAGCCTTGTACCTGGCATTTCATTTTAATGAATTCAGGTGCATGAACATATTTCTTTCCATGTCGTCAGCAACCAAATGCCAATGCAAATTATCTGAGTTAATGATGGAGAAAAAAAAAACAAAATTGGACCTTTTCTTTATCGGTTACTCTATCAAATATCGTAGCCTCGGTCGTTGCAATAGTTCATGAGCAGATAATGGAGAATTCAGACACAAAGCGGCTGTCAAAATAGATGCAAAGATGCACTTATGATATCGGTCCGGGTGCTTTGCCCAGGTCCTCATCAAACACTCCTGCCCAGCATCAATAATATGCCAATGCAATGTAAACTGATTAATAATATTCTAAAATCAACATCGAGAAAAGGTTTCCTGAGATACTTACATCGTCGATTATCATATCTTTGTTAATGAGATCTTGAAGACTTTTTCTTATAATGGCGCTACCTAATTTATTGGTGTACACGATCTCGTCGCTTATTCGTTCGCTCAAAAAAAATTTGATAATAATTTGATCATCTTCGATTCTTATGTCGGCCTTTGATATGCCCACTATCTTCGATGACTTTGTAGGACGACCTGTCTTTATTTCATTCCCAGGCTCAGTTTGATAATCCAAGGAATGCGCCTCCTCCCTCTTCTCCTCCTCTATATTTGCATTTTCAGGCTCAGTTGGACACTCCAAGGAATGCTCCTTCTCCCTCTTCTTCTCCTCTGTATTTGTTTTCCCAGGCTTAGTTGAACACTCCAAGGAATGCTCCTCCTCCATCTCCTCCTTTATATTTGCATTCCCAGACTCAGTTGGACACTCCAAGGAATGCCCTCCTCTATCTTCTCCTCCCTTTTGTCCTTCTCATTTCTTGCATTGCTCTCCTTTCTGAGCAATGAACTGAGGAGGCTCTCAGTTATGGCAAGCCTGTGCCTGACATCATCGAGTTGATTCTTAATGCACCCCAGTTCAATCCTCAATTCGACATAGCTTGCATAGCTTTCTGTTGGTTCAGGGGATGCTACTGTATGTGGAGTAAGAAGCCAGCGCTCTTGTGACATTGGTACAGTAGCTCCCTCTAACTGCAAGGCAAGATGATAAACAAATTATTTAAAATAAATAATAATAAATTAAGTAAAAAAATATTTACGGAGCAATGGATTATCTTACCAAGTCGTGAGGCTACATGTTGGCAACCCGAACAGACTGGACCTTCAATTGGTTGTCATACCACTTCAATAGCTGGAGCAGTTTATTGGGATATGTTGGGGCTCGCATTGAGGTATGCTCAAGGAACCACGCCTATACATGATAATTTTGTAATATAAAAAAATAAAATATTTATAAAAAATTATAACAATGGTACTCTTTCTGCATCTCAATAATCCTTACCACCAGCACTGCCGAGCATCCGAACAGGGTAGGCTGCCTCCTAACCTTGTTTACTCTCTTTGAGTGGACTAGCTTCTTGGATCGCAAGCAAGCAGCGACTTCTGGGAGAGCCAGAACCATCAACTCCTTGAATGCGGAAGCCCAGTCGATCCTCTCTAGCTGAGTTAAGTTATCTAAGTACTGGATGAGATATCGTGGACATGTCTGATTAGATTTTGGAGCCAAAATATGGCAAACATGTAGGCAATCCAAAGTTTGACAGTGTCCTTGACATCCTCCTGTATCTTGGATGATTAGAGTCCATATATTAACTTCTCCAGCCACTTTTGATGAAGATTTAAACCCTGGCCAAATCGTCTGAATAACCTTCCATTAAATAACTGGCAGAACGTGTCAATCTTCTTTTCATGAGCTAGAAGACTCAGAATCAGTGCAACTTTACTGGCACTGAATAAGACTGCCTTGCCACAGAAAATAAACTTCTCGCCTTCATTGTGACATCATATAATGTTTGCTAGCAGTCGCCCATCGACTGAGAATATCTGCATGTCGACGAAGGCACCAAATGAGATCTTTCGGATAAGTTTTGTATCACTACAAAAAAGTATGGTATTTGTGGCGAACCTATTATGGCGAAATATTTTCGTTGTTATAGGTTTATTTATAACGGCGAAATAAAAATTAAATTCGTCATAATAATTATTTATTACGACAAATACTTTTTCGCCGTAATTAAAATACTTATTACGATGAATTTTATAATTCATCGTAATAAGTCCACATTTGAATTTACGATTTTAATTTTTTTAATTTTTCTTTCTTTTTATTATGGTGAAATACCCTTTCACCGTAATTAAAAGACTTATTACGATGAATTTTATAATTCATCGTAATACGTCCACATTTGAATTTATGATTTTAATTTTTTTAATTTTTCTTTCTTTTTATTACGGTGAAAAACTTTTTCGCCGTAATTAAAAGACTTATTACGATGACTTTTATAATTCATCGTAATAAGTCCACATTTTATTTTACGATTTTAATTTTTTTAATTTTTCTTTCTTTTTATTACGGCAAAATACTTTTTCGCGTAATTAAAAGACTTATTACGATGAATTTTATAATTCGTCGTAATAAGTCCACATTTTATTTTACGATTTTAATTTTTTTAATTTTTCTTTCTTTTTATTACGGCGAAATACTTTTTTGCCGTAATTAAAAGACTTATTACGATGAATTTTATAATTCATCGTAATAAGTCCACATTTTTATTTTATGATTTTAATCTTTTTAAATTTTTCTTTCTTTTTATTACGGTGAAAAACTTTTTCGCCGTAATTAAAATACTTATTACGATGAATTTTATAATTCATCGTAATAAGTCCACATTATATTTTATGATTTTAATTTTTTTTATTTTTCTTTCTTTTTATTACGGTGAAAAACTTTTTCGCCGTAATTAAAAGACTTATTACGATGAATTTTATAATTGTCGTAATAAGTCCACATTATTTTTACGATTTTAATTTTTTTTAATTTTTTTTCTTTTTATTACGGCGAAAAACTTTTTCGCCGTAATTAAAAGACTTATTACGACGACTTTAAAAGTCGTTGTAATATAGTGAAAAAATCTTCCTTTCTCTCGGACCTTATTACGACGAAAGTTAATTTCGCCGTAATAAGGTCCCCTAAAACTCCACCAGAAACCCTCGCGCAATTTTATTTTGTGAAACCCTTCCTCTCTGCCGTCTTCCCCCCGAGCTCCTCTCCGCCGTCAGCCCCCGAGCTCCTCTCCGCCTGCGGACGCCGAGCTCCTCTCCGCCTGGTTGATTCATTGTGCACAGGTGGATACATTCCGGACCAAAGCAGATCGGTCTTCCTAACTCACTATTTGAGGTAATACTCCGAACCTCTCTTTGTTTAATTTGATTATTAAGTTATGCCATAGAAAACACAGGGCTGGAGTTGGGATTGATGATAGCTTATTTAAATTAGTGAGGATGCCAATTTTTATATTTTATTATGCCAAGTATTGATTTTAAATTAATCAGGTGCAGTAGGTATATTTGTAGATTGAGTTGGCATATTAAATCAGATTTTGCTTCCAGTAGATCAAGCTGTTGTTGTTGCTCCATTCCTTTTTCTACAATTTTGTTATCTGCTGTCGGGTTCTACAATTTTGTTATGTGCCCTTCTGGTTGCATTCTTTTTGAATATAATTACTTACTTTTGCTTAAAAGAAGTATCCTCTTGCTGGCAATATTGTTATATGAATCGTGTGAAGGGGGAGGAATTTCTGTCAACAGTCAGCATTGCTATATGTTAATACAATTACGAGCAAACATGGTGGTAAGGATACATTGCATTTTGCTTGCATTTTTAAATCGATGACCTGGATCTGAGACATGTTCAGGAGTTAAGCACAAGGTTATAACTCTACAAAAGCCTCAAGTTGAGCTGGCAGATGGTATAGATATTACTCATATGGGATGTCAGTAAAGCATATTTGCACACTTAGAGAGTCCATTATAATCTGACTGATTGGGTAGCTTCAAATTAGATGCAGAGTATCTTTCCTCTCCCTTGCTACTCTCCATTAGAGTGCTGTTTTGATGAGGCTAGTCATAAATTAAATGATATCATGATCCATGAAGCTAATCTATTCTGATAGGATAGGTTTTGTTGCTTAAGATTCAGAATCAGAGCAGATCCTATACTCAGTGAAGATATTGTGGGAACAGAAGATTAATGAAGTCATGGATGCATGATTATTGCAAATCATTTTTTAGCACAAATCTATGAGAGAGGAAGTGAAACATCCCAAATATTGAATTACTGTTGACAAATTCTGGCATTTTGCCAAACATGCTGCTGTTTCAAGCTTTGAGACTATTAGGAGGATGGCTCAAGTACCTATTGGAATTTTATTTAAAGAGGAAAATTCTAATATTCATTTAGAATTTGTCTTTGCATTTTGTTTCATGAAAATAGAGAGAGATAGATGAAATATATTTGAGGATGGATGCGTAAGCAGAGAGGTGTTTATAAATTACTTATTGCCACAAAGCTTTCCAAAAGCCAGAAAAGATATATTAGAATTAAAAGCATAGACTAATTTTTGACTGAGTAGAAAATAATCCTCACTGCAGTTTTACATATGTTGGGGGGTAAAATCGACATTACATTAATATCCGTGCGAGGCGGCTAAGGTCGACCTCCTCCCTTTGCCTTTCCGGGCTTCCCTAGCTCGGCCCTTTCGGGCTTCCATAGCTCGGTCCTTCCGGGCTTCCATAGCTCGGCCCTTCCGGGCTTCCATAGCTCGGCTCCTTCCGGGCTTCCCTAGCTCGGCCCTTCCGGGCTTACATAGCTCGGCCCTTCCGGGCTTCCCTAGCTCGGCCCCTTCCGGGTTTCCATAGCTCGGCCCTTCCGGGCTTCCATAGCTCGGCCCCTTCCGGGCTTCCCTAGCTCAGTCCTTCCGGGCTTCCATAGCTCGGCCCTTCCGAGCTTCCCTAGCTCGCTTCCCCCTCGAGTCTCCATGACCTGGCTTCATCAAGCGATCCACGACCTAATACCTACCTCCGCGGAACCTGACGCAGGAGAGCCCAGGCCTGCCAGAACGACATCCTAGACAAGAAATCATGTCGAGACGTGGCCTAGAACCTATCATAACTGCCCTAGGTCTACTCGACCAGATCTCAAGACATCAGGGTGCTCTCCCAGCCGTTGATCCCCTAACAAACAGGATACGGATCCCACGGCCCCACAGCGGCCTGATTCTATCCACCTCCGTATCCTAACAACCTCTGAACCTTCCAGAAGACGCTCAAGATCCAGGTGACAGTCTATAAATTGGACACCCTCAGATTCCCTCAGGTACGCATCTCCTTACGCATACGCACGCATCTTTTTGGGCACACACTGGTGCACGCGCTCCCATTTTGGGCACTCTCACTGCTCTCTCCGGCGGCTCGTTGGCGCTCTTGCCCTCTAGAGCTCTCGATTGGCCGTCCTCGGAGAGGTCTCCTGGAGAGATCCACCTCCCCATTATATGGTTGATCGCCGATTTCTTCTCCACTGACTTGAGCGTGGAGGGTCTTCCGCGGAGGGCTAACCCCAACGCCTCTCGCGCGAGGACTTCTTATGCAGGTCCGCCCTCTCTTCCCTGGAGATCGACCGCGCCCGAGTCAGAGGACGGATCCCAGCGGCAACAGATTGGCGCTAGAGGAAGGGCTTCAAGTCCCATTAAAACTTGAAAAGAGGAGATAAGGATCTAAATCCGGAGCAGAACCTCTTTAATGGCCTACCGGAGAAGAGCAACCTCGGAAGCTCAAGATCAGACCGCTTCCCAGAGGCCAGATCCGACGAGCGGTGTAGCGCCACAACCACCACCAGTCGAAACCCCGTCATCGCCTGTCATCCCGGTGACCCAGAGCCAGTTCGCTACACTGGTCCAACAAGTCTAGGCCCTTACCCACCTGGTTCAAGAGCGCCTTGCAGCTCCTCCTGCTTCGCACCTTCAGAAGGAGGTGGCGATTCCTTCCTCATCGGCAGCCTCCTCCTCTGATCCGCATGAATCTGCGGATCCCCCGCACCGGCCCAGAGGGGACAAACCAGTCCCACAGGGCGGTTATAATAGAGATCCTCCCAGATCTCGGCGAGCTCGATCTCTCTCACCAGTGACCTCCCACTATGATTCGACGCCGTCTCTACGGTCTTCTCGCCCAGCCCCTCCCCTGGCTGGCGAAGAGGAGATCCGTCGCCAGATCCAGGAGATGCGTCAGGAGCTGGATGCCGCCAAGCAGGCCCATCCGCCCCAGCCCAAGGCGAACAGGGCATCCCTTTCTCTAAGAGGATCATGGAGGAAGTGATTCCCTCCCATGTCAAGTTACCAGCCGTTGAACCCTATCATGGCTCTTCTGACCCGGATGACCATCTCAGTAGCTTCCGGTCGATAATGATGTTCCACGGAGCATCTGATGTGGTCCTCTGCCGCGCCTTCCCCTCCACCCTCAGAGGATCCGCCCGAACCTGGTTCAATGCTTTGAAGCCAGGTTCTATTGATTCATTCGACAAGCTGAGCCACCTTTTTATTGGCCAGTTCGTCAGCAGTCGCCGCCACCGACGAAGGTCCGACTCCCTCTCCGAAGTTAAGCAGAGAGAGGGGGAGTCCTTGAGGAATTATCTTGGCCGTTTCAATAAGGCCATGTTGGAAGTGGACCACCTTAATCATGAGGTGGCCATGTCTGCTTTGGCGGGGAGGGGAGTTTCGAAGGAAAGCGACTTCTACCTAGCAATGGAGGTTAGCTACCCCTCCAGCCTATCTGATATGATGGCCCTGGCGGACAAGTACGCGAGAGTCGAGGAATCGCAGAGAATTGCCCGCGCTGAGCAGGAAAAGAAGCAGGAGCCCAAAGTCCCCGACAGGCACCATCCCGCCCGGCGGCCAAGTCCGCCTCGCCGTCAGAGAGTTCCCCCGCTACCATCAAGGAATCGCTCCCGGAGTCCTCCTAGGCGATTTGATCGCTATACTCCATTGACTGTGCCCCGAGCGCAAATCCTTATGGAAATAGAGCGCCAGCTTCCCCGGCCAGTGCCTCTCCGAGGGAACCTGACCCGAAGAGATCCCGCCAAGTATTGCCGCTACCATAGGGAACATGGTCATGACACTGAAGAATGCTGGCAGCTGAAGAATGAGATTGAGAGGTTGATTCGGCGGGGACGACTGGATCAATTCAGGAGGGCGCCCGAGCCACCGCAAGGAGGTGACCACCAGCCTGAGCTTCAACAACCTCCTTCTCCACCAAATCCGCCCGTGATCGGCCGTATTAATATGATTGAAGAAGCCGACGGATCGAGCCCCAGAGGCGACAGTGATGGATCAGTGCCAAAGAAGGCACGGATGGGCGAACTCTCCTTCTCCGATGACGACCTCCTAGGGATACAGCTCCCCCATGATGACTCACTAGTTGTATCCCTTAATTTGAACGACTATGATGTAAGCCGAATCCTAGTTGATAGTGGAAGTTCGGTAAATGTTTTGTACCTCGGTGTGTTTGCCAGGATGAAATTACTCATGAAAATCTTCGAGCCGTGGATTCCACCTTGATGGGATTCACAGGCGACGTCGTCATCCCGGAAGGGGTCGTCACCTTGACGGTCCGCGGGAACATGGCCCCTTGTGACCATTGTACATACAGACTTCCTAGTGACCGACCTCAGATCCCCCTACAACGCAATATTTGGAAGGCCCGGTCTGATGTCCCTCAAGGCCGTTGTCTCATCCCACACCTATCCATGAAGTTTCCCACCGAACGAGGAATTGGAGTTGTTCGGGGAAGTCAGGCCATGGCTCGGCAGTGCTTTGTTACGAGCCTACAATCTAGAATGCCAGAGGTTGATGGGCTAGATGCTCGCGAGGACTTCGCTGAACAAAGGGGAGAACCAGCAGAGGAATTGGAGGTGGTACCATTGGACGAGGCTCAGCCCGGCCGAAACATCAAAATTGGGTCGCTGCTCAAAGGAGAGCCTCGGCGCAGATTGATCGGTTTCCTCCGGAGTAACGCTGACATCTTCGCCTGGTCCGCCTCCGACATGCCAGGGATCAGCCCCGAGGTTCTCGTCCATCATCTCAATGTGGATGAGATGCACAGGCCGGTTAAGCAGAAGAAGAGAAGCTTCGCCCCAGAGCAACAAAAGGCCATTGAAGAAGAGGTAGACAAACTCATCAAAGCCAATTTCGTTCGAGAGGTAAATTACCCGAGCTGGCTGTCAAATGTCGTCATGGTGAAAAAGTCGAACGGCAAATGAGAATCTGCATCGACTTCACCGACCTTAACAAAGCCTGCCCGAAGGACAGCTTCCCCTCCCTCGGATTGACCAGCTCGTGGACGCCAACTAAGGCCATCAGATGCTGTCATTCATGGACGCCTATTCCGGCTACAATCAGATCCGAATGGCCCCTGAAGATGAAGAAAAGATCGCCTTCATAACCGATCGAGGTACTTACTGTTACCATGTTATGCCTTTTGGTCTTAAAAATGCAGGTGCCACCTACCAGAGGCTGGTCAACAAAGTGTTCAAGGAGCAGATCGGCCGGAATATGGAGGTGTACGTGGACGACATGCTGGTTAAAAGCAAGGAGGCATCACAGCATGTCGACGACCTCACTGAGAGCTTCGCCACGCTGCGCAAGTACGGGATGAGACTCAACCCGACTAAATGTGCCTTCGGTGTCAATTCGGGGAAGTTTCTCGGCTTCATGGTCTCCCAGCGAGGTATCGAAGCCAACCCCCAGAAGATCCAAGCTCTCCAACAAATGGCGCCCCCGGCATCTGTCAAAGAGGTCCAACGCCTAACCGGGAGGATAGCGGCCCTAAACCGCTTTGTGGCACGGTCGGCTGAAAGATGCCTCCCCTTCTTTAAAACTCTCCGATCGGCCAAAAACTTCCAGTGGACTCCCGAATGTCAAAGGTCATTCCAGGATCTCAAGAAGTACCTCGGCTCACCCCCGCTCCTCAGCAGTCCAACCCCAGGAGAGACCCTATTCTTGTACCTGGCTATTTCGGAAGGTGCAGTCTGCTCGGTGCTGATCAAGGAAGAAGGCAAAGTCCAAAAGCCGATCTACTATGTCAGCAGGCTGCTCCGCGATGCGGAGACAAGGTACAGAAGAATCGAAAAGATGGTGCTGGCCTTAATCACCTCAGTTCGAAAGTTGCGGCCGTACTTCCAAGCACATTCTGTGACGGTCCTGATTGACCAACCCATCAGGGCGGTAGTCCACCGTCCCGAGACATCGGGAAGAATGACCAAATGGGCCATCGAGCTAAGTGAGCATGACATACATTTTCAGCCTCGTTCGGCCATCAAAGCCCAAGTACTGGCTGACTTTCTCCTCGAGTGTACCATCCCAGAGGATGGCTCTACCCCAGACTCCCTTGGAGAGCCAAAATCTGGAGCCCGGTGGCTCCTCCATGTCGACAGGTCATCCAATGCCCATCACTCCGGCGCGGGTCTAGTTCTTACCAGTCCAGAGGGGATGACCTTCGAATATGGCATCCGATTCTCCTTCCCGGCCTCCAACAACGAGGCCGAATACGAAGCCCTGTTAGCTGGCCTCCGAATCGCCCACAACTTGAAGGTGGAGAAGCTCAGTGCTTTCACCGACTCTCAGCTGGTAGCCGGCCATGTTCGAGGAGAGTTTGAAGCTCGAGAGCCAAACATGATTTGGTATCTCCAAGAGGTGCGTAACCTGCTTCCCCATTTTATCAAATTTGAAATTATTCAGATTCCCAGATCCGAGAACGCCCGCGCCGACCTACTCTCCCGATTGGCGACCGCGGAGACGATGGACGCCGAGCAAAAATTCCACCTGGAGACTTTGGAAAAACCCAGCATTGCGAAAGCCGACCGAGTAATGCAAGTTGAGGCCGAGCCATCCTGGTTCGACCCTATCCTCAAATATCTCAAAGAAGGATCGCTTCCGTCCGACCGAAGAGAGGCTAGAAAGCTGAAGCTACAGGCCGTTCATTACGTGTTGATCGACAACCAGCTTTACAAATGGTCTTTTTCCATGACGCTGCTTAGATGCCTTCGCCCATCCGAAGCAAACTATGCTCTACGCGAGGTACATGAAGGATTTGTGGCAACCATCTGGGAAGCCGATCCCTATGCCACAAAGTGCTGCGACAAGGCTACTATTGGTCGACCATGCAAAAAGACGCGGACGATCTAGTCCGAGCCTGTGACCCTGCCAGAGGCATTCAAGCATCCAAAGGCTCCCTTCTGCCGAGCTAGTTTCTATATCCTCTGCTTGGCCCTTTTCCAAATGGGGGATGGACATCCTCGGCCCATTCCCGCTTGCCACGGGGCAGCAGAAATTCCTATTTGTCGTCATCGACTACTTCACCAAATGGGTCGAAGCGGAAGCAGTTGCACAAATTACTGAAGCACGGGCCAGAGATTTTGTTTGGAGGTCCATCATATGCCGATTTGGCCTTCCGCACACCATAATCACCGATAACGGCAAGCAGTTTGACAACTCCAAATTTCGCCAGTTCTGTGAGAAGCACGGAATCCGTCACCACCTTACTTCGGTCGGGCACCCACAAGCCAACGGAGCGGCCGAAGTGACCAACAGAACCCTCCTCCATGGAATCAAAGCTTGCCTCTCCATAGCCCAAGGCAGGTGGGCGGATGAGCTACACCATGTCTTATGGGCCTACCGCACAACCCCAAGAATCCCGACAGGCGAAACCCCATTCCGAATGGCTTTCGGTACAGAGGTCGTTATCCCTGTGGAAGTCGGCCTCCCATCATTGCGGGTGGAAAGCTACTCAGAGGAAGCTAGCAACGAACAACTCCGCACCAACCTCGACCTAATAGAGGAAATCAGAGAGAAGGCCCGGATCAGAACGACTACCTATCAACAGAGGGTGGCCCGGTACCATGCCTCCAGGGTCAAAGGGAAGGCCTTCCTGCCCGGCGACCTTGTCCTCCGAAAGACCTCTGTTTCCAAACCGCTGGAACAAGGAAAGCTGGCGCCAAACTGGGAGGGCACGTACCAAGTAGCGGAAATCATCGGACCGGGAACATACAAGCTACAAGAACTTGATGGGAAATCCATTCCCCGGACGTGGAATTCGGACAATCTCCGAAAATATTATCAATAGGGTACGTCCTCTCCAAATTTATTTTCATATGCCTCATTATATCTTCCTATTGGCACATTTTCCTCAATGCAAATCATTATTCACTACATCACCAAAAATTGCAAAAAGAAATAGATGCTGCTTACCAATCCTTGGCACGACCGAGCTCCTTGTCTGGACAGGATTTCTCCGAACCTTGGCAGGGCCAAGTAAAATATTCTCCGAACCTCGGCTGGGCTGAGCAACAAATTCTCCGAACCTTGGCAGGGCCAAGTAAAATATTCTCCGAACCTCGGCTGGGCCGAGCAACAAATTCTCCGAACCTTGGTAGGGCCAAGTAAAATATTCTCCGAACCTCGGCTGGGCCGAGCAGCAAATTCTCTGAACCTTGGCAGGGCCAAGTAAAATATTCTCCGAACCTCGGCTGGGCCGAGCAGCAAATTCTCCGAACCTTGGCAGGGCCAAGTAAAATATTCTCCGAACCTCGGCTAGGCCGAGCAACAAATTCTTCGAACCTTGGCAGGGCCAAGTAAAATATTCTCCGAACCTCGGCTGGGCCGAGCAGCAAATTCTCCGAACCTTGGCAGGGCCAAGTAAAATATTCTCCGAACCTCGGCTGGGCCGAGCAGCAAATTCTTCGAACCTTGGCAGGGCCAAGTAAAATATTCTCTGAACCTCGGCTGGGCCGAGCAACAAATTCTCCGAACCTTGGCAGGGCCAAGTAAAATATTCTCCGAACCTCGGCTGGACCGAGCAGCAAATTCTCCGAACCTTGGCAGGGCCAAGTAAAATATTCTCCGAACCTCGGCTGGGCCGAGCAGCAAATTCTCCGAACCTTGGCAGGGCCAAGTAAAATATTCTCCAAACCTCGGCTGGGCCGAGCAACAAATTCTCCGAACCTTGACAGGTTCAAGTAAAATATTCTCCGAACCTCGGCTGGGCTGAGTGATAAATTCTCCCAACCTTGGCAAGGCCAAGTAAAACGTTCTCCGAACCCCAGCAAGGCTGAGTAAAAATTTCTTCAGGTTAAGACGCTGGCTGAAAGCCGAGGTGCGTAGGCCCCGATTAAGGCCGAGGGACTTCCAAATAGCCCCCGAAATTTCCGCCGGTTTAAAACGAGGCATGCTGAGCAAAAAACCGTTGACACACGAAAGGAAGGGCCCCTTAAGCCCCGCGTAATCGGCCAAAAGCCCCGAGCAGAGCCAGGGGATTCCCCTCTGCAGCTGAAAATCTTTGGTAACGCCCCTATAACCCGTCGATCCAAGCGTCTATATCAACGCATAAACCAACGGGGCCACACCCTAACTATTATGAGGATAGCATGATCAAGGCCAAAACTTTTAAAGAAGAAGATTACTCGAAATAAATCCATTTTTCATTTATCAAGAAAAAGGGATTACAAAAGTGACGGAAAAAACACAAAAAGAAAGCAAAAGAGGCCCTGGATCATGGGTCGGAGTCGCTTCCGGGCGCCAGCAGACCCTCCAAGCACTCGGTGAGATCAGCCACCTGCTGGCGAAGCGATTCGACCTCCTCCCTCTGCCGGTCTATCACCCGGCGCAGGGCCTCTGCCTCCTTGGTCGTGACATCCATGTACTCCTCTACGACCCTCACAAGCTGCTGATTACTCGCGAGGGCCGATGCCAGGCCCAGTCCGTCGACAGTAACGAAGGTACGCCTCGCCTCTGAGTGAAGCAGGCCGTTGAGTGAGGTGCGCAGCTCACTAGATGATCGTCCTGGAAAGGCCATTGTTTCAGAACTTAAACCGAGGGATGGCTGAGACCGATACCCCTCGGTCATATTTATACTCGCTGGACAGGTATCTCAATCGGTCGCGCCATAGCCGCCGACCCATAAGAGCTTGCCACATGTCGCCATTTCAATGGCTGCAAAATCTGAGGTACCACACCCCATCCCGAGTAAGATCGGTAAGTGTGGACTGACTGATCGGGAATTCCCCCGAACAGACTACCTTCCGATCTGCCGCCCCCAGTAATAAATGCTCACGAGATTTCCCCAAGCTCCCTTTTCGGGAAGAACAGAGTGAAGAAGTCCGGCATCCGGCCAATGACCCGTCCCCTCGGGAAGAGTAGCATCACCAAGCAAAAAGCGTGACAATATACTGCTCATACTGACCTGGCGCCCATCACCAAGCGCCGCATAGACCTAGCACCATGGCCCACAATGACAACTGAATCGCTCCCTTGAGCCCGAATCTTCGAACCTTGGCAGGGCCAAGCCAAATATCTTCGAACCTCGGCTGGGCCGAGTGACAGATTCTCCGAACCTCGGCTGGGCTGAGCGACAATTTCTCCGAACCTTGGCAGGGTCAAGTAAAAAACTCTCCGAACCTCGGCTGGGCCGAACTAAAAATTCTCCAAACCTCGGCTGGGCCGAGCTACAAGTTCTCCGAATCTCGGCTAGGCCGAGCTACAATTTCTCCGAACCTTGGCAGGGCCAAGTAAAAATTCTCCGAACCTCAGCTGGGCCGAGCTACAAGTTCTCCGAATCTCGGTTGGGCCGAGCGATAATTTCTCCGAACCTTGGCAGAGCCAAGTGAAAGTTCTCCAAACCTCGGCTGGGCCGAGCAACAAGTTCCTTGAACCGCTACGGGAAAAGGCACAAATTCCCTGAACTTCGGCCAAACCGACCCACGATAATTCGAGCTCCGATAAGAGCAAAGCGCAAAAATCCCAAGCTTCGGACCGAAGTAGAGAGCACATTTCTCCGAACGGTCCCAAAACCGTCGCTCGCGAACCTCGATTAGTTCGGACAGCGTGGGATCCTCATCTAAGGACAAGCGGGACGCCTTTGTACCCCACAAACAACAATGACAGCAAACTCGGCAAAGAAAAGATAGAGATTGAAAAACAAAACATCTTTATTGCCAGTCGAGATCGGTTACAAATGCCTCAGAGGCGTTACAAGAGCATTGAAATGCATAAAATAAAGACAAGTACAAAACTCGGGCAATGGCTCCAAAGCAGACCTAGGCAACTGTGATGCTCCGACGTCCGGATCGACAAATCAGGCAAACCACGAAATGGTCAGCCCGCCTGGACGGTTGATAAAGCTGACCCTCCATGGCCCCGCCGAATGAAGAGATTCAGAAGGTGGCACGGCCCGTGGATGCTGATTCTGAGGACTCGGACGAACTAGCCCGCTCCCCTAGGAGGGGGTGCTGGATCGCAGGCCGCCGCCCGACCGAGAGGCTCGGGGACCATCAGACCCCGGTTGCTCCCATATTCTCCGCCCCGTAGCAAGGATTCCCCTCAGAGAAGGGATGGAAATCCAGGCCAGCAAAAGAGGGAGAGTCTATGCGTGCTATAGGGGCATCGATACACTTCCTACCGTAAGCCCCCCGTAACATGCCACAAAGGTCACACGGAAAGAGCATATGTGCGCTCCCCGTGTGATCTCTGCGCCCTCTTTGTGCGCTCTCCATATGATCTCCGGGACTCATCCCCTAAGGGTGAGCCATTCTTCGGCAGCTCCCCCGTCGCCCCAGCTATCCGGTGGCAAGAAGCCTACGAGAGGAAAGCTCGGTCCTCCCACTCGCAATAGCAGAGAAATAAGCATGATGAAAGCTCTGACGGGAAAGGAACTTTGGGGATAACCAAACATGACCCCTTTCTCCCCTTTTTATAGGCAGAAATGAGCCGGGAAAAGCTACCCAAGCTGAAAGTCCCGAGATTCAAACATCTGGCCCATGCCACCATGTGGCCCCTCAGGATAGACACGGCGCCCTACTGCGCGCCAAGCCCACCACCTGAGTTGTGATGTACACGGAGATCTCCTCCTGATCCCGAATCACGGTCATTAAACGCAGGAGATCGTCCACCAGCACTTCAAAAACTGGCAGGTTTAGGAGATTGTCCTTCAAAAATAACGTCCTTCAATGGTTAACGGTTGTGTGCGTAGTACGTCAAAATGACCTGCATGGAAAAGAGCACCTTCCGGAAAGCTCTAGTGCAGCCTTATGTTCCCCGAAGCGCCGTATCATCAATTCTGGTGAAATAAAAACTGAATCACCTGCGGAACAACAGGGCGTTGGCAGAATAGCAGAAAGCGCGGAGACCTATCTCTGCCCGTCGGCCCTAGCCGACCTATCTTTGCCCGTCGGCCCTAGCCGACCTACCTTGCTTGTCGGCCCTAGCCGACCCATTTTTATCCGTCGGCCCTAGCCGACCTATTTTTGCCCGTCGGCCCTAGCCGACCTATCTTGTTCGTCGGCCCCAGCCGACCTATTTTGCTCGTCGGCCCCAGCCGACCTATTTTTGCTTGTCGGCCCTAGCCGACTTATCTTGTCCGTCGGTCCCGACCGACCTATTTTTGCTTGTCAGCCCCAGCCGACCTATTTTGCTCGTCGGCCCCAGCCGACCTATTTTTGCTTGTCGGCCCTAGCCGACCTATCTTGTTCGTCGGTCCCGGCCAACCTATTTTCGCTTGTCAGCCCCAGCCGACCTATCTTGATTGTCGGCCCAAGCCGACCTACTTTTCCGATCGGTCTTAACCGTCCAGCTTTGTTTCTTGAGCCTTAATTAAGACATGAGCCGAACCAGATCGCCTGTCAGTTCGCCGGTCGAGGCAATCGCCCCGCCTTGGGTTAAGCCAATGCACTCCCTCAATCCCAGAACAAAGCCGACCCAACAACATCAGCGAGCCATAAGTTGCTCATGATTGAGGCAAAACCCGGCAGCAACAGAACACTTAAATGAAAATAAAGGTTTCATTCGTTAAAAAGTGTCGATCAGACTTTCAAGAAACAAAGTGCAGGAATGGCCTCTAAGAGCCAGGAACCACATCGGTTTTGGAGGAGCTCTCGGTTACATCTACAGAAGTGTGACTAGACTCGCCCTTCTCTAATACTTTTGCCCCTTCAGCGGCAGTTTGCGACCGTCCCTCAGAAGCTGCGACTTCTCCAGGACCCGGGACAGCACCAGGATCAGTGTCGGAGACGTCAACATATTCGTCCTCTTCTTCTCCGTCGGACTCACCGTCATCAGGAGTTTCAGCGTCCAGAAAAGAGAGATCCCATTCTGGATGCTCGCTGGATATCTTCTCTTTGCATTCCTGCAACCCAAGTTGGAAGGCGTCAACGCCGATAGCATCCTGCCTCCCCTTGAGTATGGCGAGCTGCATGTTGGCCTCAGCAGCCTGTTTCTCAGCCTCTGCGACTTGGGCCCGCAGAATGATATTCTGCTCCTCGAACTCACCGGCCCGCGTCTCGAATTCTGAGCTCTTGTTGCGGCTAGACACAAGCTCGCCTTGAAGAGCCCGTGCCTCCAACTCCAACTTCGCCATCTAAAAAAGCCAAAGTAAATCGACATCACAAGAAACCAGTAGAAAAAGCTAAAAAAGGGGGGGGGGGGAATGAGATCGTACCTCCTCCTCTCGTCTGGCCAACCTCTTGGCCAACTCCTCAGCCTCACCCCTAGCTCTTGTTCTGTCGGCCCCGACCAGCTCGACTCTCTCCTGCAGATTGTTGATCCTCGACTGTTTGGCTTCAGCATCCTCCCGGGCTTGGGATAGCTCGTTGTTCACCCGAGCTATCACCCCTTGTTGCCATCTAGTGCCCTCCCTCAAGTGGGCAATTTCGTTGTTGTGGCGCTTCAGTCGCTCCTCCACCTCGTCGAGCATCCTAGTCAAACGCGTCCTCTCATCGGCGGCTTCCCTCCCCAGCCGACCCATACTCTCGCTATGTTCTCTCCGCATCGCCTTCACCTCCGTGGAATGTTTCGACTCAATTCTCGCCAGCTCCAAGCACGCGTTATCGTTCTTCGCCAGGAGTTCCTGCAACTCCTCCACCCTACGCTTTTGCTTGGACACCTCGGCCAGGGCGACCTGGTGTGCCGCCCTTATTCCCTTCAAGCTCCTATCAGTCATATCCATAAGCTCTTTGAACTTTTCAGACACTTTCAGTCGTGATTGGAGATCGGCATTGTCCCTCCTTGCCTGAATGCTGGCCCCTGTCGCCAAACTCAAGCGCCAGCATATCGCCCGAGAGAGCAAAACACTCTGCAAGATAAAAAAGTGAATGAGCGAGAGTTAAGTCAACCAGAATATATCCACTACCCGGGAATGACAACTTACCCGCGAGGCATAGGCCCGAGTCATCCTCATCAGGGTCGTATTGTCGATGTCAGGAAGGAGACGGACACTTTCGGCCATGCCTTGCTGACCGAACGCGGCATCGACCAGCTCCAAGTCTGCAAACTTGTCCGCCGAAGGATCTGCACCTGGATGCAAGGCCGACCTTATTAAGGCAGAAAATGCCTCCTCAATGCCAGCGCTCGAGCTGCTGGGCTGATCGTCCCCATCTGAGGGACCGACCTGGGCGACCTCCGTCTGAGAGGCCCCCAATTTCCCAGCCTCCTCTATCAAGGCCCTGGCTTGGACTTCTTCGGATAATTCGGCTAGCCCAAGCGCCAGCCTCCCCAAAATCTTTTTCGAAGGAGCTCCCAATGCGGGACTCCCACCTTGCTGCGTCCCCTCCTCTGACGCACCTTTTCCGGTTACCACCATCTGTGTCTCTGCCATAGGGCCCTCCGGGGTCTCGGCCCGTCCTACCACTTGCATCTCCTCCGCATGCTCTCCCGAAGCCTCGGTCTGACCCGCCTCTTGACCCATCGAGGGCGGTTCGACCTCACTACTACCGGACTCCCCTGCAGAGAGACCAAGAGAGAGCTCTCCCTGAACCTCCTCGGCTGCGGCTGCCGCCTCTCCCTCTCCTGCTGGAGCCGATGGCGATCCCGCGGGGACAGTAGGCTCCTCAGCAACAACCGCCTCTCCCAAATCCGTCGCTGGTTCCTCTTTCAGGGGGGACGCGGACGGACGAGCCAACGGAGCCTCGTCCGAGCTATCCGATATCTCCAACACGAGAGGGCCGGGGGCCATAACCGTTCTCCTCGGATCCTCCTTCGCCCCCGGCGCTCCTGCCGTGACTGCTCCGGCGCTCGGCGGGCTTCTTGCGGAGATGTGAGCCCTTTTTTCGGGCCGGCCACCATCCGCGCCGCTACTCTCCCCTGGGCGTTTTCCTCTCTTCCTCTTGGAGAGGTTCGACAACGCCAACCTTTTGGCTGTCAGAACGGAACATGCATACTCAGATCCAAACACATTCATCGAGAAAAATATACAGCAAGAAAGGGATAAAAGAAGGGATTCACCTTGTGGGTCCAGAGGACTGAGCCCGGCTGCGAAGAGGGCCCCCTCCGATAGCAGGTCGTTGGCCGAAAACACCTAGCCATTGCGAAGGACATCCAAGTCCCTCTCCTCCTGCGCCGACAAAGCTGGATGCATCTCCGCATTCCTCACAAAATTCCCCCATTTCTGAGGGAAGCCGGAACCGATATTCCCATCTGCGATAACAAACCGACTCTTCCACCGCTTGATGGAGGATGGCTTATCCACGATGACGTTGAAAGATCTCCGGGGTCCAATGTAGGGCCACTCTGATTTCCTCCCAGGAATCAAATGGTAGCAGGCGCGGAAAAGGAGGAGAGTGGCGACGATTTGAATCTGGTGGCACATTGAGATGAATCTGATGATGCTCCGCCAACTGTTTGGAGCCACCATCGCCGGGCAGATGTTGTAGTGGGTAATTATCTCCTTCACCAAAGGATGAAGAGGGAAGCGAAAGCCTGCCTTCAAACTATCCTCATAAATGAAGACCCCGGACTCCAAATCTCGTGAGACCCTATCCTCAGGCTCCGGCACCCGCAGAACGACATCTGAGGGCATGCCATACCACTGATGAATCCTCCCCAAATCCTCAGCAACGATTTCTGAAACCACATCGTCGGGACTCATCGCCATCTCGATTGAGAGAAATACCAAGCGAAAATGACGAAGCGTGAGAAGGATGAAAGGCCAAATTCTTCGAAAAAATAGGACGAGAGGATGATGCGAACATGCATGTATATATAGTGTGGCTGTCGCTTTGCTTCCCCGCTAAGGAAGCCGCCTTGAGGAGATAGGGCGTCTCGCCCGAGGCGTTCGGAATCGCCTCGACAAACGCCCGATCGATCGGGATTCACGACGTGGCGTAATCCCAACCGTCACTCTCGGAGGAGCCTTAGCCCCGAAGGCAGTATGGCCCTGTCGCATTAATTAGGGCATCATTACACGAGCTATCTAAACCAGGACGTCCCATCCGGGATGCGCCATTTGGACTTGTACTCCCTATGCCCGAACCTACGCTTCGAACTAGGGAGTGGAGGGCATGTGTTGGGGGGTAAAATCGATATTGCATTAATATTCGTGCGAGGCGGCTAAGGTCGACCTCCTCCCTTCGCCTTTCCGGGCTTCCCTAGCTCGGCCCTTCCGGGCTTCCATAGCTCGGTCCTTCCGGGCTTCCATAGCTCGGCCCTTCCGGGCTTCCATAGCTCGGCTCCTTCCGGGCTTCCATAGCTCGGTCCTTCCGGGCTTCCATAGCTCGGCCCTTCCGGGCTTCCATAGCTGGCTCCTTCCGGGCTTCCCTAGCTCGGCCCTTCCGGGCTTACATAGCTCGGCCCTTCCGGGCTTCCCTAGCTTGGCTTTCGGGTTTCCATAGCTCGGCCCTTCCGGGCTTCCATAGCTCGGCCCCTTCCGGGCTTCCCTAGCTCGGCCCTTCCGGGCTTCCATAGCTCGGCCCTTCCGAGCTTTCCTAGCTCGCTTCCCTTCGAGTCTCCATGACCCGGCTTCATCAAGCGATCCACAACCTAATACCTACCTCCGTGGAACCTGACGCAGGAGAGCCCAGGCCTGCCAGAACGACATCCTAGACAAGGAATCATGTCGAGACATGGCCTAGAACCTATCATAACTGCCCTAGGTCTACTCGACCAGATCTCAAGACATCAGGGTGCTCTCCCAGCCGTCGATCCCCTAACAAACAGGATACGGATCCCACGGTTCCACAGCGGCCTGATTCTATCCACCTCCGTATCCTAA
This sequence comes from Calamus simplicifolius, assembly GCA_900491605.1. Taxonomy (NCBI): domain Eukaryota; kingdom Viridiplantae; phylum Streptophyta; class Magnoliopsida; order Arecales; family Arecaceae; genus Calamus; species Calamus simplicifolius. Next base: position 120,564 of record UESW01002344.1, on the reverse strand, counting down.
CAACCTCTGAACCTTCCAGAAGACGCTCAAGGTCCAGGTGACAGTCTATAAATTGGACACCCCCAGATTCTCTCAGGTACGAATCTCCTTACGCATACGCACGCATCTTTTTGGGCACACACTGGTGCACGCGCTCCATTTTGGGCACTCTCACTGCTCTCTCGGCGGCTCGTTGGCACTCTTGCCCTCTAGAGCTCTCGATTGGCCATCCCCGGAGAGGTCTCCCGGAGAGATCCACCTCCCATTATCTGGTTGATCGCCGATTTCTTCTCCACTGACTTGAGCGTCGGAGGGTCTTCCGCGGAGGGCCAACCCCAACGCCTCTCGCACGAGGACTTCTTGTGCAGGTCCGCCCCCTCTTCCCTGGAGATCGACCGCGCCCGAGTCGGAGGACGGATCCCGGCAGCAACAACATATATTCAGAAATTGAGGACCATAAGCAGACATAAAAAAACACAACATCTGCAGCAGGCATGGCCGCATGGGAGAATCCTCAATTAGGAAACCCTTGCCACTCCCCACTAAAATTCACAAAGAAAAAGCTCCTAGAAAAGGTAAAGACACCTAAAGCAGAGAGAGGCAGGGTACAGGTGGATTAGTTAATAAAGCAAGATGAAACATCTGGCTTACCTCCACCACCATTCATGATCTTCAGCAGCCAACTGAAAGTAGGTCAGTGCTATGGTGATGAAAGCTGTGACAATGAGAACAATAATGAAAACCACAAAGAGAATGCTGTATATGGTGTAAATCCTGTGGCCCCACACACTGGCAAATATGTAGTAAAGTTCAACGTAGATGGCACTGAAAGGCAGAAACCCAGCCATTGCCATCTGTGGAACAATTCCTCGATACCAGGGCAAAAATGGAATCTCTCTAGGAAACTTGGTAGTACGACAGGGAGCTTGGAACTGTGTCTTGCTGTTTTTACCAGCAATTCCACCCAAAACAAGCAAAGGAGCAGTTACCAGTGTCCATGCGAGAGCAATAACAATGATGGTGCCAAATGGTAAAGCTGCAGTAGCACTATAAACGATGGCAACGGTGTTCAGGAAGCAAAATGTCAGGAACAGAGGCCCACAAAATAGGCATCCTATCAACAACAAATTCTTCACCTGCCAAACATAAAGATTAAAATCAACACATAATTAACTTATATATCATATGTGCAACTATTTATACAGCTTTTGGATTTGTGAAGGTCTGCATGCATGTAAGAATTGACTTTTTTAATGCATGAGCATCTATAAAAGTCCACAAATGTACAGTAACAAAAAGATGTTTGTTAGTGCAAAAGATATATAGGGCGCACCCACTTTTCTGACTTCTTGCACTAATCATAAAAGTGCTTATTCCATCTATATAAAAGCCCTTGTACATTTGTTTATATAAAAGTGCTTATTCCATCTATATATTTGAAGTTGTATATGATACCATGGATGAGCATGCCTGTGCATGGATAGTAACGGTATTTGGATTTTTAACATTGCAAGTAAGATACGAATTTCCTCTACATTTGGTAGATTGATGTTGCATGATTATGATTGCTTTCATGATTTTGTATGGATGTGGAAATAGATCACATTTGAATTGGGTAAGTATGATTTTGGTCCATTTATTTGATTATGCATGGCATATGGGAATAGATTACATTTAAAATTAGAAATTAATTAAACTAAAAACTATATATTTAAAATGGTTGACTGCAAAGCTTTTGGATTGGCCTTGTTAATATGGATTGCCCCACCATGATATGAACTATGCTTCATGAAATGCCATCATTGGTTCAAGCATGGTACCACCAATTGCCCATCATATGCTAAAATTAGGGAAGTACTGATAGTTTTATCATAGATTGGAATTATGACATTATCATAGATTGGAATCATTATTTTACCAGTTTTTGGATTCATATGTTGAAAATGTCCTTTTATTACCAATCTTTTCCTTAATTTTGACATGTTATAGTAGGACAATTCACTGAATAAAAAAAGAAAATTTTATCACTAACATATCCTTGCAACAAACAGCTGTTGTACGTCACCAACGATGCCGATTGATAAGAGTTGGATACATAAGAAACGAAATTGTCCAGAATATGATGCCGGTATTAAGAAGTTCATAGAAAAGGCAAGGCTTCATGTTAATGAAGAAGGGAAGATACGTTGTCCTTGTGTGCGGTGTTATAATGGCAAATGGCATAAGCCTGATTTAGTTAAATTACACTGTATGTTAAAGGGTTTCTCGAAGACGTATCAGACGTGGTATTTTCATGGAGAACAGTTTGGAAGCAATGTCTCAGATGAAAATGAGAATGAAGATGATGACCCAGAAAGGGAACAAGATGAGATGGTCGAAGCATTGCAGGACATCGCTGGCCCAAGTGGTGCTCACACTGAGGTTGGCAATGATGATGACAATCCGATGATGTCTGACCATGGAAGGACCGATCACAGTAAGAAATTGGATGATCTTTTCAATGAGGTGGAATCCGAGCTTTATCCTGGATGTGAAAAGTTTTCTTCTTTGACATTCTTAGTGAAGTTAATGCACATTAAGGTCCTCAATCGGTGGACAAATAAGTCTTTCAATATGTTGCTTGAACTATTAAAAGAGGCATTTCCGAATGGTACTAGAATACCATCTTCGCACTATGAGGCCAAAAAGAAGATGAATGAGTTGGGTTTAGGCTACGAGAACATACATGTATGCAAGCATGATTGTGCTATCTTTTGGAAGGAGAATGCCTATTTAGAAAAATGTCCGGTATGCAACGAGCCTAGGTACCAAGTGGTTAAAGACAAAGGTAAGAAGATACCTTATAAAGTTATGCGGTATTTTCCACTCACACCTCGTTTGAAACGTCTATATGCCTCAAGATATACAGCTGAAGATATGAGGTGGCACTATGATAAGCGACCGATCACAGATGGGGTGTTACGGCATCCAGCAGATGGAGAAGCATGGAAAGATTTTGATCAAAAGTATCCTAATTTTGCCAGTGAACCAAGAAATGTAAGGTTAGGTCTTGCTTCAGACAGATTCAATCCATTTGGGAACATGAGTAATGCATACAGTATGTGGCCCGTCATTTTAGTACCTTATAACTTGCCTCCATGGAAATATATGAAAGAGACATTCTTTATGATGTCGTTGCTTATCCCCGGTCCTAAATCTCAGGAAGGGATATGGATATATTTTTAAGGCCAATAGTGGATGAACTTAAACATTTATGGACCGAAGGTGTTGATGTATACGATGCATCTACCAAAGAGAGTTTTCGGATGCACGTAGCTATTTTATGGACTATAAATGATTTTTCAGCATACTCGTTATTATCTAGTTGGAGCACAAAGGGTTATAAGGCATGTCCAGTTTGTAATGAGCAAACCTCATCCAAAAAGCTGAAAGACAAGATTTGCTATATGGGACATCGCCGTTACTTGCCTATTTATCACAAGTGGCGAAATAGTAGACTCCATGATGGAAGTAGAGAGCATGGAGTCAAACCAAAAATGTTGACCAGAGAAGAAATTTTAATGCAATTAGAACACATAGCTGCTGAACAGTCCGGAAAGCATCCAAACAATAAACATCGAAAGCGAAAGCGTGCACCAAATGAGTTGAATTGGTATAAGAAGAGCATTTTCTTCGAGTTGGAGTATTGGTCATCATTAAAATTGAGACATAACTTAGATGTAATGCATATTGAGAAGAATATTTGTGACAATGTCGTGGGAACTTTATTAAGCATCGAAGGTAAGACAAAAGACACATATAAAGCAAGAGATGACCTGGCTTCAATGGGGATCCAAAGGGAGTTGTGGTTACAAACTCAAGGTAATAGAGTTTATAAGCCTCCTGCATCTTACACCTTAACATTAGATGAAAGAAGACAATTCTGTAAGTGGCTAAAATCTGTGAAGGTGCCCGATGGATATTCTTTCAATATTTCAAGGTGCGTAAATGAAGGTGATGGAAAGATATCCGGCTTGAAGACACATGATTGTCATGTACTACTTCAAAGATTGTTACCTATTGGCATTCAACCATTCTTGCAGAAACATGAGAGTAGTACTTTAATTGAGCTTTCTAATTTCTTCCAACAACTTTGTTCAAGGACATTGTATGTTAGGGATTTAGAGTTGTTACAAGAGCAGATTGTGGTGATCTTATGTAAGCTTGAACGAATTTTCCCACCAGCATTTTTTGACGTTATGGTGCACTTATCAATTCATTTGCCTTACGAGGCCTTACTTGCCGGACCTGTTCAAAGTAGATGGATGTATCCTTTTGAAAGGGCACTTGGTACGTATAAACAATACGTACGTAATAAGGCTCGTCCGGAAGGTTCAATTGCAGAAGCTTATGTTGTCAACGAGTCTCTAACATTTTGTTCAATGTATCTTCGAGGCATAGAAACAAAATTCAATCGTCCGGAACGAAATTTTGATTCGGATAGCCATTTGGACAAGCAATTAAATATATTTGCAACTCGTTGGCGGCCTCTTGGAAAAGGAAGAATGGTGCATTTAGATGATAAAACTTTAAAACAAGTACATTGGTACCTCATCAATAATTGTCCAGAGGTGCAACCATTTCTCAAGTAAGTATACTTGTAAAATTATTTCTTCATATCATGCAATTTTCTATAGTGCTCATTAGCGTAATGTTCTCTATAGCCAACACATTGATCAGCTAAATCCAACTAGACCGGAACAACTGGACCAATTACAAAAGGAAAGATTTTTGGAGTGGTTTAAAAATGAAGTAAGCCCGTACATTCATTTATATTGTCAATTAATATATCATATGTCTTTATTTCAAATGACGTTGATGTTTGGTTTATCCAGATGTTAAATAAGCATTTTGCTGGGGCATCTGAAGCTACTGATGAGCTTTATTCATTGGCTATTGGTCCCGACAGTCGTGTGTTCTCGTATACTGGCTGTGTGGTGAACGGCGTTAAATTTATCACTGTTACTCGGGATGTCGGCCATAAAACACAGAATAGTGGCATTTGTGTTCCCTCTACTCATCTAGGAGAAGAAATTAACTTTTATGGTATATTATTAGAGGTCCTTGAATTTCATTTTGTTAAAGGTTGTAAGGCGATAATGTTCAAGTGCAAATGGTTTGAAACTGAACCAAAGCACAGGAGAATGCAACAACATTATAATATTACAAGTATAAATATTAGTTCAGAATGGTACAAACATGAGCCATTCATTTTAGCATCACAAGCTGAAAAGGTTTTCTACTTGGATGATTTGAAGAACAATTCTAATTGGAAAGTGGTATACAAGGTTAGTCATCGTCATTTGTGGGATATTCCAAAAAAGGATGATGATGTTCAGGAAGAAGTATATCAAGAAGATGATTCAGCAGCCCTTCGATTCACATGTGAGCAACCTAACATGGACTTAATAACATCTCGGCGTACGGACACTGATGCTGAAATAGTTGCAATTCAAGAAAACATTAGAGGTCAAAGTGATATCGGTCAAGATGACTTTATATGCGAAGATGTTGAGGAGGACGACACACTAGCTGATTATGACAGTGAGGGATCTATACATAGTTCTGATATGGAGGATGATGAAGAAAATGAGCATATTAGTGATGACAGTGATTAATTTGGTAGCATTCATTTTTTTTTTACTTATTATAACTATATGTTCTTATACTTTCTTATTTGTTAATTCTAGTTTGTATGTTTGTTTGCAGATGTCTTCGAGAGATACTCCTGCTACATCGAGGCGAGATGATTATCCTTACATTCCAGCTCTGACAGAGGGGTCATCTGTCGGCGCATCATGTCATAACTCTACTTTAAACTTATATTATTTGGCTATATTTCTTTATGTTATTTTGTACTAATTTAGTTCATTATGTTTTGCAGCTACATCATCAAAGAAGAAGGGCCGAGGTCCTGCTCGCGGTTACAAGTCCGCACATCTGATTGAAACGCGTCGTGGACAAAAGTTGCCTATTCTTCTGCCACCTGAGGTTGGACGACCATTAGAGAGTTTCACTCTGAGTTTCTGACCGAGATAGGAGTGGTTGTACGTGACATGGCACCACTTGCGGTCAGGAAGTGGAGTGAGATCACTGATGCACAGAAAGCATCTATGATCGATCGACTTCAGGTCAGTATAATTGTATTAGATTACTTTAGATTACGTTTAATGTACTTAATATACCTTATACTTTTATATATATATATATATATATACTTGCAGGAGAAGTTCGATCTTGATATGAATTTAGATCATATTAAAAAAGGTATTGAGTTTCAAATGAATAAAGTTTATCGAGAATTTAGATATTCGGCTTCATATCCACTTCACTAGTCACGGTGGGACACAAGTGTGAGCTTAGCAAAACAAAATAAGCCATCTCGTGTCTCGCAGAGTGACTGGGACTTTCTATGTGATTACTTTTATTCAGATGAGTATAAGGTAAATACATCCATACAAATATTTTAATAGTTTATATTTTTTATAAACTCATGTAACCATTTTCATTAATTCTTTGATGTAGAAAAAATCAGAAACAAATAAATCTAATCGGGAATTGCAGCCATATGCTGCTCTCACTGGATCGAAGTCTATACCGGCTCACTCTTATGATATGGTAAGGAATACTGTGAACCTAGTGCTTTTATATTTATGTATTTTATGGTCTGATATTATTGTAGTGTTATAAATCTAGTGTAGTCATATTTATGAAAGATTTGATCTAGCATCTATGTTGAGTGCTAGATAAGGTTCTCAGTATTGCAGCCGGCACATATTCTACAGCAAAATATTGCAGAAAGACCTTTATTTTTTTTTTAAAAAAAAAAGAAAGGAACAACAAGATAGAAAGGTTGGTTTGAAACTAAATGAAGAAAGGTTGATCCAACAAAACTACCAGCTAGTTCAAGCTCAGCTCAATAAGGCTTGGTTTTCTGTAGAGCAGCATAGTCAATAGCATTTTTAGTATTTTTCCCCTAAACTTTATCTTTATAGGTGAGATTTTAAGTGCATATGTTTTAATGTTTGAATCCATTAAGTGTTCAGTCAGATAAACCAAGCTTGAACCAAGCTTGAATTCGTCTGATTGTCAGTTAAATCAAGGTCTGATTGTCAGTTAGGTGGCATGCAACACGAAACATCTAACCAAGCTTGAATTCATGTAGTCAAGTAAGTGAATAAGTCTCTCTCTCTCTCTCTCTCTCACAGGGTGTGCGTTCAGCGACAGTCCTATAAGTAACATTGGTTCCTATAGATTGAGAATTTATACCTCCTTTCTAGAGCCTATAAAGTGCTTATAAAAACACCATAAAAGGTTTCCTGCCTATTCATTCAATATCAGTCCACAAAAAAGATGCATTTCAATAATAAAATATACTAAATTATGTAGCGTTCCATATGTATCAATAATTCATATAGTTGGCCTTGATCTATGCTTCTTAAACTACACAACCATTCCACAGAAATAAAACTTCAAGGTCATACACAGACTCAAAATGCTTGCTGCTAAAAATTGCCATAATCACTTTTGGGGTTTTAGATCACAAATGACAGTATGCACTTTCAAATTAGACAACTCAAAATTGTTCTTGCACAGTTGCACCAAAAATGTTTTAATTTCAAAACCTAGTCTAGCTTTCTAGTTTAATTCTCTTTACCCATCCACATACATATGACATCCGTAGGTTACATACAGATGGTTTTATTGAATCAAATATCAGATTTTATTTCATGAACCATGCATTCAGACAGAAACCATGACTTAGCCATATATTAATTATTTAAAGTAAACTTTATATAACCATTTTCCCCATTCACTTTTGGTGGAGTTGACTTCTTCAATACCTTTCCCTCACCTATGGATAAGACAAAACTAACCAAGTTCTTATCTATGTTTGCCTCAATTGATAATTATCCAATATATCAATTCAAGCTGATGTGGAGAATGCTCACCATGTTCTGAAAACTTAGAAGGGAACCAATGAATCTAAGGCCAACTCATATATCTAGCTGTCACTAGACCCCAAAATAAAGATGCACTATTAAGTGTTCAGTGTAATCAAATGATTAATGTAGCACCCACGATCCATTCCCCTAAGAATGATTTTAATATTATTGGATGTCCTTGTTAGAGGCTGCTCTACAAGCCTTCTGATTTTCATGTTTCTCACTAATCTGATAGAATCTTTTCAACTCCATAATTGGGGGTAACAATTTTGAATGGCTCCAATACCTACCAGATCATCAATATTTACTGGATATTAATACATGAAAGCTTTTTTTTTTGTGGCGGGGGGGGGGGGGGGGGGGGGGTTGCAGGGGGGTGAAGGCATGTCTACATACATGGCAGCGCTCATATTGTTTGAATCAAACATCACCATGGTCATGCGCTTTGTCACATGAAAATTTCAGATATACTCAATCCAGAACATCTTTCATAATAGATAATATTTTGTGATGGGCTGCTTAATGCGTGAGGTTCCCATCATTGTGGGGCCTGGGTAGGGTCAGATGTGTAATGAAATTAGAAAGCAACATAGCTGTGAAATTAAATTAGAACTAAGCCTATTTTAAATCTTAAGCCTAACTTTTCTGTTCCTTCAATTTTCTCTCTTTGAGCCGTCTTTATTTTCATCTATGAAATTGTAGATTTAAGATATCAAAGTCCAGTACCTTTACTTGATAACAATGAAATAAAAGCTCAGTGGCCCTTTCACATAAGCTGATCAGTTCAAATTTCAAACATCAACTAGGGGCAAAATAAGGTTCTCACAACATCCATTTGGGTCATCAACTCCGCCTAAATAGGGCTGTGTGTAGTCTAAGTTGTAAATGAAATCAACATCTAGGACAGTCCTTCATAATTTTATTTTCTAATGTAGTACTTCATTCATTTCTTTAATAATACCCATTGATGACAACCATCCTTTCTACTACCATGCATCCACCTCAATAACATCATCTCAACTAAGTTCAACATGGCATCAAGTACCCATTGTAAACTTGTTTGAAGCTTCTGCGCACTCTTCTAGTTGCTTCTTAGTAATACATTGTATTAGATTATTACATTGATAAATTGATACATTGATAATTGTATTACATTGATGAATTGATACATTGTATTAGATTATTACATTGATGCATTGATACATTGTATTAGATTATTACATTGATACATTGATAATTGTATTACATTGATGAATTGATACATTGTATTAGATTATTACATTGATGCATTGATACATTGTATTAGATTATTACATTGATACATTGATATTGTATTAGATTATTACATTATTACATTTATTAGATTATTCATTGATACATTGATAATTGTATTAGATTATTGTCTTAAATTATTGTTTTAAATTATTATTGTTTCTTTTCAGAGAGATCCTGTTACGGGAGAGGAGCCATCAAGACTTCATCTGTGGAATACTCTTCATTTTGATAAAAAGAAGAATCAATGGATAAATGAAAAAGCTGAAGAAACCCATGTAAGTTTTATCAATTAAAAATACAATATTATTGAATGTAATGTTTTATACTAAACATATTGAATTTGTTTTCTTTTCATTGCAGGCACAGTTAATTGAGCGACTTTCCTCACAGGACTCTACAGTAGAACCAATCAATGAGGATGTCATTTTGGAGGAGGTTTTAGGCTCTAGATCTGGTTATAAAAGAGGATGGGGTCCATTACCGAAGGGTACATCGAGAATTAGAGGTAGTTCTTCATCTTCTGAAAACTCACAATTAAAGGGTGAGTTACATGAGTGCCGAGAGCTCATCGCTCAGCAAGAGAATAAGCTTGCTCAACAAGAAGATAAGCTCACTCAGCAAGAGGATAAACTCACTCATCAAGAGGATAAACTCACTCAGCAAGAGAAGACTATCCAGGATCTAAAGGCGACTGCTGAGCTCACTGCTTTCATGCGACAGTTAGTGCCTGGATATCATCCTAGTGGATCCCAGCAGACTTCACCTCCATAGTACATGTATTTTTTTTAATTTTTTTTTTGAAACATTGTATATGATGATTTTATTGAAATGAATGAAAACTTTTATTAATTTTTTTGTGAAACTTTTATATTAGAAAATTATTTCTAGTATCGTTGCTTTAATATTATATTATTGTAACAGGTGCAATAAAAAAAATATTAAAATAAAATTTTAATATTTTTAAAATTTAATTAAAATCTTATTACGGTGACTTATTTTTGTCGTAATAGGTTGATATTACGGCGAAAATAAGTCGCCGTAAAATTTTAAAAATATTAAAATCTTATTACGGCGACTTATTTTCGCCGTAATATCAACCTATTACGGCGAAAATAATCGCCGTAATAGGTTTTTATTTAAATTTTAAAAATATTAAAATCTTATTACGGCGACTTATTTTCGCCGTAATATCAATCTATTACGGCAAAAATAAGTCGCCGTAATAAGATTTTAATTAAATTAAATTTTTTAAAAAATATATAACAACGATAGGTTATCGCCGTAATAGGACTCTATTACGACGAAAATAACGCGCCGTAATAGGTTATTACGACAATATATTACTACGACGATTTGTAATGTATTACGACGAATTTTTTATCATCGTAATAATTTATTACGACGACTTTTGTACCTATTGCGATGAATTAATTCGTCATAATAAGTCATTTTTTTGTAGTGTATGTTGTATATTAAGCCTTGCCTTATGCTTGAATTATCGTCATTATTGAAACATTTTAGCAACAATGGACTGATTCTAGATATTTTTAAGATATTTCTTAATTATTTTGAATATTTTATCTCAATAATTTGTATATTTTAATTAATTACAAGCACAACAATATTTCTATGACATGGCAGGGATGGAAAATTGAAATATTAATTAAAACACCGTGTGTCGTGTGATCTTAGAAAGGGGGAGCTTTGGATCATGGAAGGTTGCTTGCTTTGATAGAGATAGGGAGCTCCCTTCTTTGGTTTTATGCTGAATTAGGATTGTTATTTAATGGATCCTCCTCCATTTTGTGTTCTCTTGCTCCTTCCTTTCGGACGTAGCTTGGTAAGAAAGAAAGAGCTTTTATCACAAAAATGAGTTGGTTAAATGTAGCTTTTTTAATTTTTTATATAAGCGGATGATCATATTAGTCTAGTACGAGTCAATTCAGATAAATTAGAGTATAATATTTGATTAAAAATAAAGGGATATAGATCACTCAAATTTCAGATTCAAAAGCCAGAATGATGAGCCATTGAAGCCGCCAACCAAATCCACAACAGAATTGACTTTTCTATAAATATGATGAATCTGAACTCTATAGACACCCCGAAGGAAAGTCCAGATGTCATGGAGCAATGAATTTGATGGGGCCAGTAGGCTCCATGGGCTACAATGACAACATCTGGCTTGGCCCAGCGAATCGGCCTTTCCTCCTTAACGGGCCCAGGAGGTTCTCAGCAGGCCCAGCAGGTCCAAGGCGGCCTCCCCCGAATCTGCCACCTTTTCTCTCTCCGCATGAAACCGGCCTCGGCCTTGGCTCTCATAGCACCCGACCTCGACCCCGACTCCTAGCAGCTTCATCCCGGCCTCCAGCTCCCAGCTCTCCCCGGCCCTCTCTGGATGGGGGCTCCCTACTTCAAGGTCCTCTCGACCGACTTCTGGGCAGCCCGGCCGCCTTCGGATGCTCTCGGATCCATCCTCCAGCAGCCTCCAAATTCAAAGGAAGCCCCACCACCTTTTCTCTCTCCTCTCAATTGATCACCGTCAAGAAGCTAAGACTCTGAATCCTCCCCCTCCCTAGCAGAGCTCCCGAGTCCAAGCTCCCTCGGCTCTCGGGCAGCTCATGCCTCCTTTGCCTGACTCCCGGTCTTCTCCCGATTTTGGCCTCGTCCCGCTTCCAACTTCTCAAGCACCAAGCTCCCCTCGGCCTCAGCTCTTCCCCTCGGCCTCGGCCTCAGCGCCCAGCACCAAGCTCCCCTCGGCCTCAGATCTGATGTTGTTGATCACGCCCCTGGGCGGTAGAGTAACAGTCTACACAGTTCTCGGAGCCCAATAATAATTTGGCAGCTAGTCCCAGCACCAGCCTCGGCTTCGGCCCTGGCCTCGGCTTCGGCCTCGGACTTCACCCTAGCCTCGGCCTTGGCCTCAGACTTCACCCTGGCCTCAGCCTCGGCCTCTGCACTGGCCCCGGCCTCGGCTTTGGCCTTGGACTTCACCTCGGCCTCAGCTTCGGCCTCGGACTTCACCCCGGCCTCGGCCTCGGCACTAGCCTCGGCCTCGGCTTCGACCCCGGCCTCGACTTCAACCTTGGACTTCACCTCGGCCTCGGTTTCAGCCTCGGACTTCACCTCGGCCTCGGCTTCGGTCGAGGCAGCCTCGGCCTCGGCCCCGGCCTCGACTTCACCTCGGCCTCGGCTTCGGCCTCGGACTTCGCCTCAGCCTCAGTCGCGGACTTCATTTCAGCTTCAACATCGGCCCCAAGCTCGGCCTCGAGTCCCGCCTCGGCCTCAACCTTGAGCCCCGCCTCAGCTTTGGCCTCGAGCCTCGCCTCGCATGCTTTCGGCTCAGTTTCAGTCGTGGAACCAACTTCGAGTATCGAACCCAGTGATTTAAAACACCAAAGACTGCCACATAGCCTGCTAACCCGCTTTTTGCCAGGATCACGGATGGTTACTGATATACTATGGGCAGTTGCCGATATTTACGGTGCGCGCTTAGCGACCGTGCGCCCACCTACCGCTTACGGAGCCGATCTTAACGGAAGATAGGATTCGACGGTTATCTACGAAGGGTAAGAGGGACCCCCGAACAGGTATATAAAGACCCTGACTCATAACAAGAGTGGGACTCGACCTCTACTATCTCATCTTAATTTTTGTTCTTCAAATTGCTAACTTGAGCGTCTGAGGGTCCCCGTCGGAACCACCTGTCTGAGACTTTTGTTGCATGTTTTCGGCTAAAGAAGGCGATTTGTCATCCTTCTGAAGATCCACAAAGCCCTTCTCTTGCTCGATGCTCTTCAGAAGTGATTTGACAACAATATAATTGGTAGGGATTTGACTACAGCATATATAGCTTCTTTTTGTTGTGGCTGCTTTCCTTCCTCGTATGCATCATTTTGGTCAAGGATATTTAGGCGTGGATCAAGGAGGAGCTTTAGCCTACTAAGGATGTGTTTGATTTTTAAAAACAATTTTATTTTTTTATTTTTTATTTTTATAAAAAATAAAAAAATACATGTAAAAACATGTTTGGTAAATAAAAATAAAAATAGTTTTTTTTAAAAAATGTAACTCCTAAATAAGAGAAAGCTAAAAATAGTTTAAAAATATTTTTATTTTTTTTATTAAAAAGAAAAAATAAAAAACTTGATTTATATCACTTTTATTTCATATTTTTAATTTTTAAAAATAAACTTATAAAATTTATTTGTTCAACCTTCTATTCGTTGTTCGAGACCCCGTCCGCAAACTAGGCCATGATGCAGTTATCCGTTGGTTTCGTCAACGTGTCCCCACAAAAAGTCGCCACGTACAAAAGAGCGAATGGGCCCACCCTTTTGTTGGGAAGTTGCTCGGCCTCTTCGTTACTCTTAGTTGGCACTGCCAATAAGCCCTAGCGTCCTCGTCTTCCCTGAAGTCTCTTCCTCCCCAATCCGAAACCGTAACCCTAAGATCGAAGTCTTCGCCCGATCGGCGTGGGAAACCCAAAGAGTCTTCAAGAGTGTGATCGATTTGGGTTCGATTTCGAGCGAGAGGATGTGGCATCAGTCGCCGTACGGGAAGGATGGGGACGTGGAGTCCGGGCCGCGGCCGCTGTACCCGATGATGCTGGAGAGCCCGGAACTCCGGTGGGCGTTCATCAGGAAGATCTACGCGATTCTGACAGCCCAGATGGCGTTGACCGTCGCCGTCGCTTCAGTCGTCGTTACCGTCCGCCCCATTTCTCACTTCTTCGTCTCCTCCAGCGCCGGCCTCGCCCTCTACATATTCTCTGGATTCTCCCCTTCATCGGTATTCTAATGAATGATCTTCGATTTTGATTTTTTTTTTTTTTTTGATTTTTTGCCATATTTTTACTACGGTCTTCTCTATTTGATCTGGTTTTGTTTTAAAAAGGGTTTTTTTTTTTTTTGGTAAATTTATACAGTATTGTGTCCCCTGTATTCCTATCACCAGCGGCATCCGGTGAATTTTCTTCTTCTCGGCTTATTTACGGCATCGATAAGCTTTTCCGTCGGATTGACATGCGCCTTCACGAGCGGTAATATCTAAACCCTTCATCCTAACTATATTGAATTGTAGAAGGAAACCTTTATTGTAGTTTTCATTGGTAGAGAAACCCATGTGTTGCCATTTTTATTGAAATTTATTGTTGGACTGAACCTTTATTGCTGTAATAGAGTTTGGTGAGAAACCCTCGGCAGGTGATATCTACTCCGCGTAACCACATGATCTGACGTATTTGTTGAAAAAATATTACTAAGTGATTCTTGTTAGGTTCAAGTTATTAGGGGATCTAGAGTATTGTTGTTTTTCTGAAGTTCCTATTGAAAGGTTTTACTAAATTCGTTATTGTTAAGTTCAAGTCGTCAGGGATTTAGAGTTTTTTTTCTTTTTTTCTTTTCTTTTTGTTGTCTACTCGAATGATGGTTGGACGATCGCTTAATACCTTTCCATGATAATAGAGTTAATCTTACTAGCCAGAATCTTGTTCCTAAGGTCATTGACTCCAGAACTTCACTAGGATCTTGAACCAGCACCAGATTCCTTATTGTTTCTGTAAAGTGTTTTTTAAATATCCACTTTCCCTTACCCATATTCACTCTCTGCCCCAATCCTGGCAACCAAGTTTATTGCTATGATTTAAAACATAGGATTGATGTGTATTCCCTATTGTAAGATACAAATCCTAACTTGTCATTGGTGAGAGAATAATTAATCCCTAGCTAACTTTCTGTTGGTGTTACTGTTTAGTTTCATATAGCACTCTGAACGCGTCTCAGAGGGTAGCAACTTTAGTGCCTAAATTTGAACAAAATCCAGTGTTTGGTTTCAATGGATATTAAAATATGCCAAAACTATTGAAAAAAATCCCTCTTGTTTGTGTAGAACTGAATGTTATAAAAGGATTTGACAGATCTGCTTCTAGTTTGGGTGCAAACTGGCACCTGTGGATTCATATCATGGTGACCAGAGACCAGGAGAGAGGTCCGTTTTATTTGTTTTTTTGGGGCTTTGTGTAGATCTTGTCTTAATACTGTTGCAAATATTAAGATTAAAAAATAAATCAGAAAAGAAATGATGGTTAAGCTTCTTGCTGCAAAAGTTTTTGATTGCATGCTTCATGCTTTTTGTGGTGGCTACAGATTGGTTAGAAAATGTGATGAGCATCAAAATCTGGAGGGTGGTTGGTACTTTAACGCTGATCAGCTATCACATGGTTGAATGGTGGGTGAGAGTGGCATTATGGCATGGTTGAGAGGGGATCTATTTGCACACAATGTGCTATCTTAATTCTACCATCACTTGCATGCACATGTGCGTGCATAAGAGAAGAAGAGTTTGTTTATCTATCTGAATAATATCAAAAACTTGATGGTTGATCTTCTCACCACAAGTTTAATTTTTATGTGCGTGCTTTTAGTAGTGCTGTAGAATGGTTGGCAGACATTATGAGCACCAAAATTTGGAGGATAATTTATGCTGGCAACAGGCTTCTTGGCACTACTTCATTCCATGCTACAATGCCTATGCATGATGATTGGTATACATGGCCTGCCTATCACCCACGTGACCCTCATATGCCACACCACCCCTGGCCGCAACAGGGACCAATGTGGTAGTGCCAGGAAGTACACTTCTGGTACTTCAACATTGATAGGCTTTTAAATAGTTGAATGGTGGGTAAGAGAGAGGATCTATGGTACTTCAACATTGATAGGCTTTTAGATGGTTGGATGGTGGGTAAGAGAGACAATCTACTTGCATTCACCATGCTATCTTAATTTTACTAATGATTGCATGCACATGATAATCAGCTTAGAGTAACAACTTAGAACATAGGAACACTAATAGATAAAGCTATGAAGATAATGGACACTTTGATTAGGAGAAAAGTAAATATAATATGCTTACAAGAGATTAAACGGTATGTGAAAGATCTAGAAAAATAGAGAATATAGGATATAAATTATATTACACTGAAAAACATAAAAATAGAAATGGAATAGGAATAATTGTAGATAAGAATTTTAAGGAATATGTTAAGGTAACTAGGAAAGGAGATTGGATTATATCATTAAAGCTTATAATTGAGAATAATATAATTAGTATAATTAGTATATATGCACCACAAGTAGGATTAGACCAACAAATTAAGACATAATTTTTGAAAAACATAGATGAAGTAATACAAGAAATACCACAAGGAGAAAAGATATATTTGAGAGAAGATTTTAATGGACATATAGGTAAACAGACATATGGATATGAAACGGTATATGGAGGATATGAATTTGGAGATAGGAATGAAGCCGGCGTAAGCTTATTAGATTTTGCAGTGGCGTATGATTTAACAATAGTAAACATTTGTTTCAAAAAGAGAGATGAATATTTAATAACATTTAAAAGTGGATTTAATAAAAGTCAAATAGACTTTTTCTTAGCTAAGAAGGTAGATAAAATATCATGCAAAAATTATAAAGTTATTACAGAAGAAAGTTTAACTTCATAATATAGGATAATGGTAGCAAGCGTATGTGGGTAAAAATGAAATTTAAAGTAAAATGTAAAACTATTAATTCAAAAATTAAATGATGAAATTTGAAAGGAGAAAAACTAGAATTATTTTTTTAAAAAAAGTTAGTAAGAGAAATGACTATGAATATAAATAGTGATCCTAATTTAATGCCGAAAAAAGCAACTAAATGCATAAAAAATATAGCAAAAGAAGTTCTAGGAGAATTAAAAAGAGTAAGACTAGTAAGAAAAGAAACTTGGTGATGGAATGAGGAAGTTCAAGCTGTCATCAAGCTTAAAAGGACAAACTATAAAATTTAGCAAGAGGCTAGGGATGAAGAAAGTCTTAAAAAGTATAGGGATGCAAAGAAAAAAAAGCTGAAAAAGCGGTAAGTAATGCCAACTTAAAACCTATGATGATTTATATAATAGACTAGATACGAAAGAATGTGAAAAGACTACATATAAATTAGTAAAACTAAGAGAAAAGAATAAAAAAGATTTTGACTATATTTAATGTATTAAGGATGAAGATGAAAGAGTCTTAGTAAAAGAAGAAGAGATAAAAGAATGATAAAAAATTATTTTAAAAAATTATTAAATAAAAGTAATTGAGTAAATTTAAGTGTAGAAGGATGTGATAATTTAGGAGTAACAAATGAACATAAATTTTTTCATAGATTTAATATGCTTGAGGTTAGAAAGGCTTTGAGTAAAATGAAAATGCAAAGGTATTAGGAGTAGATACGATCCCTATTGAGGTTTGGAAAGGCTTAGGAGGAATTGGAGTCATGTAATTAATTAATTTATTTAACAGGATTGTAGCAACTAAAAGAATGTCAGATAATTGAAGAAAAAGTATATTAATATCCATATATAAAATAAAGGAGATATTCAAAATTATGCAAATTATAGAGGGATTAAGCTGATGAGTCATACAATGAATTATGGGAGAGAGTAATAGAAAATCGAATAAGAGTTGAAACTTTGGTGTCAAATAATCAATTTGGATTTATGCCTAGAAGATCGACCATGGAAGCTATTTATTTAGTAAGAAAATTAATGGAGAGGTATAGAGAAAAGAAAAAAAGATCTTCATATGGTCTTCATTGATTTAGATAGAGCATATGATAGGGTACCTAGAGAAATAATATGATAGGTTTTAGAGAAAAAATGAGTTACCAAAAGATACATAGAATTGATAAAAAATATCTATGATAAAGCAATAACTATTGCTAAAACAACAATAGGGAAAACTAGTGAGTTTTCAATTACCGTAGGTTTACATCAAGGATTTGCCTTAAATCCGTATCTTTTTATATTAGTTATGGATGATTTAATCAAACATATTCAAAATGATATCCCATTGTGTATGTTATTTGCAGATGATATAATGTTAATTGATGAAACTAAATCTGGAGTAAATGCTAAGCTAGATATTTGGAGAGAGGCTTTAGAATCTAAAGGTTTTAAGATTAGTAAGACTAAAGCTGAATATATGAAATGTAATTTTAGTGGGAGTAGAAATACAAATGAAGAAACAGTGAATATTGCAAGCTATGAGATATCAAGAAGTGATAAATTTAGATATTTAAGATCAATTATCCAGCAAGAGTTGAAATAGGTGAAGATGTGAATCATAGAGTTAAAGCATGATGGATTAAGTGGAGAAATGCTTCGGAAGTATTGTATGATCAACGCATCCTATTAAAATTAAAAAAAATCTATAAAACCACTATTAGGCCAGCTATGCTATTTGGAACAGACTGTTGGGCAATATTGAAATAACATATGAATAAATTAAGTGTAATAGAAATGTGTATGTTAAGATGGATATATGGTAAAACTTTAAAAGAGAATTAGAAATAAACATATAAGATACATGATAGAAGTAGCCCCAATTGAAGATAAAATGAGAGAAAATCGATTATGGTGGTTTGGCCATATACAACGTAAACATTTAGATGCTTCGGTTAAAAAGAGTGATCTTTTAACAATTCATGATAAGGATAGAGGTAGAGATAGACCTAAACTAACATGGATAGAAATAATTAAAAAAGATATAACTATTTGTAATTAGAATATCGACTTGGTCCTAAATAAAGCAGAATGGAGGAAGCAGATTCATGTAGCCAACCCCATCTAGTTGGGAAAATGCTTAGATGAGTTGAGTTGAGTATTGCATGCACACACATTGTGCACGCGCGCACACAGAGAGCGCAAAAATACATTGATGCATTACTATTTAGAATGTCAATACAATATTTTGTTTGTTGATCTAAAATAGTTCAGACTGTTCCAAAGTTGCTGTTATATTGATTGTAAGTATTTTTTTTCTTTGATGAGTAGGTTGCTAAATTTTCTGTATCGATTTTTTTTTTCCATCTTTAATTCTGTAAATGAGTCGGGTTGACCCATGACATGATCCTATCCAAACTCGATTAGACCTGTGCATTGGTTTGGGGTCAAAAATTGGAACCTTTTTGAAAACTAAGCAAGTCTGGTTTTGTTATTTTGTGACCCAACCTAATTTGGATAATATTTTGGTCTGATTTCAATCAACAAAAGAAAAAGACTGAATCTTACTCAAACCCGGCTTGCTTGTTCGAAAAACTCAAATTATATAAAACCGTTCCGTCCTCACCCAAAATTTCTTTTCGGTTGAGTGAATGATCCTTCGTTCTTTATTCATCACAACAACCCCAATGCATGTTTATTTTGGCTTTGTAGTTTTATTCAAAAAATTCTAATGATTTTATATTAACTAGCAAATAATTATATTTTAGCTATAAATAATAACTAATTCTTTGATTCAAAACCGGATCCAAACCCAAACATTTTGGTTTGGATATAGGTTGTAGCTGACCGTGACCTAACTCAAATGATTCATTGAGCCTAAAATATTTTCCATGAGCCCGACCCAACCCAACCAGATCAACAATGGGTTGGGTCTGGTCTAAAATCAATTTCCAAACATCAAACTTGATTAGGTTAAGGTCAAGTGTGCCCTAGTCCAATTAGATTCATTTGCACCCCTAATATTTTTTTTTATCATTCTAAATCTTATATTACCGTAGAATCTTTATCTTTCTAAGACAGTTTATCAGATCCTTGTTAGTTGTTCAGAGACCTTTTGATTGGGTTTTTCATAAGAATGTGTGTTTTGGACATTGAAAGTTCTTATCTGCAAACAGGGAAGGTCATTCTAGAAGCTGTTATTCTCACGACGGTGGTGGTTGTAAGTCTCACTCTCTACACATTCTGGGCAGCAAGGAGAGGCCATGACTTCAACTTCCTTGGCCCCTTCCTGTTTGCTTCTGTTTTGGTGTTGTTGGTGTTGCTTTTATCCAGGTAAGTAGACTTGTTGCTCCATTTATGCCATTCTGTTATTTTATCTGTACATAAGTGAACCTGTATCCGTTTCTCCTACAGGTCCTATTCCCACTGGGAAAGATCTCCGCGATGATATATGGAGGGTTGGCAGCAATTATTTTCTCTGGATACATCATCTACGACACTGACAATCTGATCAAACGCTATACATACGATGAATATATCTGGGCAGCTGTTTCCCTGTATCTTGACATCATCAACCTGTTTCTCTCTCTGCTTACTCTATTAAGAGCAGCTGATAGTTGAAACAAACTCAATTAGCTGATCAACCATGTAACATGGAATCAACTTATGCCATGTATGAATACAGATGCTTTTTTATATTAAATTTCCATGCTGTGGTTCTGCTGCAGTATTAAATCAATGTGTTCATGGGCAGTTTCTACCCTGTTTTTATTTCTCAGTTGTGGGACGAGATTGATCTGAAAAGACATAATGAAAAGTTTGTCCAAGTTAATTTTCTTTGGTGGTATGGTTGTGTAATTGTTGATGCCTAATCTTGGAAATCACTGGAGATGGGGAATAAATCAATATAGCGGCGACGGATTGCTTAAATTCTCTTTCAGTGTCTTTCACAATTCATTAGTTTCTGTTACTAGTATTTTACGGATATGTTATCCAAATCTTGGCGTTATGTTCCAGTTCAGAAATTGTGTGTTTTCCTTCCTTTAAACCAGTTTAAAATGTCAGGTAGGAATTGAAATTGAATTCTGTATTCGAAACTCATTTCTTTAAACCAGTATAAAATGTCAGGTAGGAATTGAAATCGAATTCTGTATTCAGAACTCCATGATCTTTGCCCTTGTTTATTCCAAAATGACAAATTTGTGATGACGCCGGCTTGCAGCGATCATCATCCATAGGGCACATTTGTGCTGTGAAGCCTTCCAAAGGTCATCTAAGAAGAGGGAAAGAGTCCGTATAATCCAATCTACAATAGAGGGAACACAGAGAGTATAATCCAATCTACAATAGAGGGAACACAGAGAGTCCGTTTGATCCAATCTACAATAATAGCCAATTAACTACCAGATCTGGTTGCCTAGGAACCAGATTATTTTCACAGATGACAGTATATCTTTACATAGGATCTTAAGAAAAATTAGATCCCTGGCGTCGGATTGTGCCCGTGGCTCCCATTCAAGTGGTTTTGACTCTTCTGGCTTCTGGGGTTCTCCTGCTGCCTCGGCAGCGAACCGGCATATGGTTTTCATATTTTGGAAGCCCCCCTCCAGGGTATGTCAAAATCAACTTTGATGGTAGTGTCCGAAGGAGATTAGCAAGATCAGCCTTTGTCATTCATGGGTCGAAGGGCAATCTATTGGCGGCTGGAGGGTTGGTACTCTGGACTTCTCTGTCCGAATGATTGAGTCCGATCCATTGGCGGCGAGAGGGTTTGGTACTCTGGACTCCTCTGTCCGAATGATTGAGCTCTATGCTGCTTGGGATGACATCTCATATACAGTTCGGTCTCTTATGTTCACAACCTCATTATTGAGGGTGACTCCATGACTGTTATTCAGTGGCTTCGGAGGGATCACGGCTTCTTGCTCCTGCCCGTGTTGTATAATCGCCCCTGAATGTACCAAAAAAAAAAAAAATTTCTTCCTCCAAAATTAAAAACAAAAACGGACGGCCAGGATGGGGTTGCAGATGCCGCCATAACTGAAACTCAAAATAAAGAGGAAACCCGCGTCCCCCGCCCGCCGTTTGCGTGACTGATGGCTGGGCTTGCCCACCCAGCTCTTCCGCCCCTCCACCACGCGCTCACCTCCTCCTCCCAAAGTCCAAACCCTTATTCCCTAACTCTCATTCTCCTCCCCTTCTATTCGTTCCAGTCCAATCCCTTCAGCCACCGCCATTTCTATTCACCTCTCGCCGCCTCCAATAACAAAAGATGGGAAAGAACAAGGAGCGCGACATCGAGACCGGGATGGGTAGTCGCGCTCTGTACCCCAACATGATCGAGAATCCTCAGATTCGGTGGGCCTTCATTCGAAAGGTCTACACCATCGTTTCCCTCCAGATTCTGCTCACCATCGCCGTCGCAAGCGTTGTCATCTTTGTCCCGCCCATCTCCGGCTTCCTCCTCGCGCATGCCCCTGCCTCATTGGCCGTCTTTATTCTAATCATCCTCGCACCACTCCTCGGTATATTTCGCGAAGGCTCAAGCAATTTGGACATCTTGATAGACGTTTTTCGTTGTGCTTTTAAATTTGGGAAGCAGTGACGATCTTGATGTTTTCTTTTTAATTATTGTTTCTCTTTGTGGAACAGTTATGATACCAATGATATACTTCCGTAAGCGCCATCCGATAAATTTGATTCTCCTTTTGCTTTTCACGATCTGCATCAGCTTCACGATCGGGTTAGCATGTGCAACTAAGAGCGGTAAGGAGACAACTAGTTTTAATTTGCTTCCATCTTTGTCTTACTACTACTTAAAGAAGTCCTACGACTAGAAAGAGTGGTGCCTTTTCTTTTTGATTGATATGTGGATTGTATTTTGAGTTTGAGTAGGAAACAATGTGCTTAGATTTTTCTTCTGAACATTCCTTGATTTATGAGAAAGAAAATAGAATATAAAATGGCAATATAATGATTATAAAGAGTATGATGAACAAAAAACACAACTAAATCCTGATATATATATATATATATATATTGTGTATGTGTGTGTAATATTTGATATTTTGGAATCCAACATTCTTATTTGTTAAACTGGAGAAGGAAACTGACTGACGTTGGGTGCTTCTCGACTGTTAGACTTTGAGTTAGAATGTGAAAATTATCAAGCTTTTGGAAAAATAAAATGGAAGAATAAGCCACAAGAAGCAACATTCTTTAAATGTCTGTGGACCAAAGTCGTTAGGTTCTAGTGGGGAAAAACAGAAAGAACACAAGAAATATATGGTTTAAGAATAAATGGCATCGACACATTACGGATTGATGCCAGCGTTTAATTAAAATGATCAAAATAGGGAGAAAAAAAAAACACTTCTGTATATATTTTTAGGTTGTTCACTGTCACCGGAAGGATTTAGGGTTTTTATGGTGTCTCAATTAGTTTTTGTCCACACATGGGTAAAGAGATGATACGCATTTTTTTTTTTACGCATTCTTTGTATTATAAAAACAACAATAACTTTTTAAAAGATACATAAATGGAGCATTATCAACTTGTGGGTTATGTTTGGATGTTGAATGGTTAACCACCCTTAAAAACAACTTACCATCCTTTTAGCCATCTAACTAGTGAATAAAGTTATTCACTATTTGGTTGATACTTACCATCCTCCATCAATGCCATCTTGCAAAAAGTGAGAGGATGGTAATAAAGAAACTGTAAAAACACCGTATAAAGGCAACAGTGGTAGAGGAAATAAGGCCTAAATTTGCTGGACAGGTAGTTCAAGTTATTTCTCCCTCCACCAGGAAACAACTTTAACATGGATATCTACCTTATTAGCTCATTGATCAGATAAGGTTATTTATGCCTTTTTGTATGGTGTTTGGCTGTTAGTTGAAAAATGTGATAAGCTTCAAATTTGGTTCTGATAACTGGAAAAATACAACATAGTTAGTGGTTCTGAACTATTCAGGTAAGTGATCAGTTAAAAGGTGTGAATTGGGTAAAATGAAAAGGAGGCATTAGTTTGTTCTGAATAGACACTGATTATAGGCAGCATGATGAGCTGACTTTTAACTTTAGTTCAGCAAGAAAATATTACTGAACCTTATTGTGATGCGTAGAATATCAGAATCTCAATATTAAGCAACATAATGAAAGTATGGTCTTTTGGTGTTTTATTAGCATCCTGATAAGATTTGAGTGCTTGCTTGCGCTGCAACTTTATGCTACAGAGACTGTAGTGCGAAAGATTCTTGGCTGTCCTTGTTCTAGTGAGAATTTTAACTTGTGGACATGCCTCTGACTTCTAAAATTTGTACCCCGTTCTGCTAACAGCTTGTGACAGTATTGGCTTCTCACTGAATGTAGCCACATTGCATTCTATAAATGACCTCAGATATTACTGATTTCCCTTAAAGTGGCCTCCAGCTCCAATGGAGAAATCATCTTAACTTGCAGAAAATAAAAAATACCTCGTGCTTCCTCTATTCAAGTTTTCTTGTTTCATCCCCCCTAGTTTGTTCTCTATCATCACACTTGGTCACTGACCATATAAGTAGCTCGCATTTCTTGCTATGGCACAATATCTTCTCCTAAGATTGCTCCATGTATTCAACTCCATCCTTCCTTGATCATGTGCATTCCATCCTTCAAGCAAACTGCTCAGTATCTGTCTTTGTGATTCCTTGTGTAATCCTTGTGTATTGCTGAGTGGTCTGCTCTGGATGTCTCATGCTTCTAAGAGGTCATCTTTAGTTGTTGCTACAAGGATTGCATCATTTCTAACATTCAATTGGCAGAGACAACCACTTGTGGCCCTCGATATCCTAACTATCTAAACATCTGCAGACAACTGCAAAGAATCACCTGCTTCTCATTCATCGTTTAATCTTTTCTTGAACTTTTTTAATGGGCAAAGACATTTCTGCAAGTTGCTTATACTAGATATTAGAGCCTTCAATTCTTCTCCTAGAGATCTTCTGCATTCAAGAAAAAAAAAATACTTGTCTGTTATTTACACCTTGTGCAAAATTTAATAGATTCTATACTGTCAGAGATTAGGAGACCCAAATTTTGGGACATTTTTGAGAGGAACGCAAGATCGAAGCATGTTGCATCCATATTCTCAGATGTAAACAACCACCGGAATAGCAATTTTCAATGTCTTCTTGTTTAAGTTGCCTTTAATGGCTTCTCATCTATGTATCATTTTCACTTGATGACTAGCACTACAACCATGAAACATTGGCTTCTAAAATTTGACTTGGCCATCAAAATGATATACTCATTCGATGCTTGGATATTAATGGTGAAGTAACTTGTATTTTAATATTTAGAAATGGTCCTATATCTTAAAAGTACACGTTATGGGATGGTGTCCACAGCATTTTTGTTTGACAAGTTGCAAATATTAAACAATTTCAATAAATTCTCCTTACGAATCAAACAACATACACATCCAGCAGCTGAATATAAATAGGGTAGTGGTGAGATGAATTGATGATCTTTTGTTTTCCCTTGAGTGGTTGATTCCCTGATCACCAAATTGAAGTCAAAAATAGCGGCTGCCTATGGATTCTTATAAATCGTAAATCAAAAACGAAATAAAGTCGGCAGGGTGATGAAATGTAACCAAGAAAGAATATAGCAACTGCTAGAGGGCCCACATAAGAACAAAATAGTTGTGACTAAATTCTCAAGCAAGGGTTGTTTACCTGTTTGAATTCATGATGTATTGCAATTTTTTTTCATAGATTCCATTATCTACATGAACTAATAAGGGAACATCCTAGTGTAAACTGTCTCGAGGAAGGGCCACCTACGAAGACCAAAGAGTAAGGCTGCCATATGAGAAGGGCTAACTTGAACAGAGAGAGAATCGTCAGAGTAGGCCACTGTGGATGTCTAATGCGCATGATGGTGTTATTTTGGGTAAAACATAGATAAGTATTTTGTGATTTAAGCATTATTAAATTAGACCCTTATGATTTGAATTGTTACACTTAATTAGGATGTGCTTTAAATTTTATCAAATTATACACATGTAATTTTATCAAATTATACCCATGGTAGTTACACTTAACTACAATGTGTTTTAAAATGCTATCCAATTACACCCATATAATTTGAAATGTTGCCCTTAAGTATCCATAATTTAAAATTAATTAAGCTTTAATGTGACATAATTTAATAATATTTTAAAATGCATAGTAGTTAAGCGTAATTGTCGCATGGATATAATTTGATAAAACTTAAAAGCACATAATAGTTAACTGTAACATTTCAAGCCATCGAGGTCTATTTTAATAATGCTTAAACCACGTGGTTGTATTTTTTTCTATATTTTTTAGTTAGGACCTGGCCTTTCACACCTTTAGTGCATCAGCATTTTATGCTTGCAGTCTAGGATCTCTGTGGCTATCTACCTCACTGCCCGCGTCAATGTAGTTGGGAATCAATTCGTCCCATACAGCTGACATCAAGCAGATATGAGTACAGTCCTATTTGTCCATCAGACAACCTTGTTCATGCATTCTGTTTGTCCAGTGTTCACTACGTCCACATGTTACTCTGAACATTCACAGTAAATCGTTCAGAAGGGTTAGCATCACCAAAAGTATTTTTGAGAATGCAGCTATACTTGGGATTTGAACATTGCTTGTTTGATAGTTTGGATGGCTAGGTGGACACCTATAGTCTATTGGCAGTGATTTTTTTTCTTTTTTCTCTCTCTAGAAACAAATTGTCGGTACTCTTTCATTTTAGTTTCAAGATAGGCCCCACTCCTGCCGACGGGCGGTGAGCATTCTTCAGGAAATTGACAACATGTTGTGGGGAATTGACACTTGACAGTACAGTTTAGAGCTGATCTTGCAAACTTCCCCTAATCAACATACGCACATGTGTCAACCCTAAATAGAAGAGGTAAAATGCTTGCTAATTTTCATTAAAGAAATGCTAAACCAACAACAAGCCCCACAAACATTCCTGTGTAAAACCACCGTCGGTGGCTGAAAACGTTTGCTCCTGAGGCCACCAGCCTACCCGGCCATGTGCCTTTTACCTCTAAATAAGGTTAATCCTTCTCTCAGGGTTGCTTCTGAGAATTATTTGCTATCTCACCGATTTTCTTTTCTTTATTACATTGTTCAGATTTCAAACTTTCTTTCTCTGAGAAATTCATCCTCAGATTTATCTCATCTTTTTGCTTGTCGAGCCTGTATTATTCACTCATCAACTGATTAACTCTGTTGATTTTTTTAATACATAGTCTTGAAAATGATACTTAGAGACTCAGCTCAGTGGTAGAATCACATGGTGATATTGATGTTCTCGTGTTACGGTATCCATTGTGTGATTGTTTCAATATTGTTACAGGGAAAGTTATACTGGAAGCTGCATCTTTAACGTTTGCTGTTGTTATTGGGCTCACCCTCTACACATTCTGGGCTGCCAAAAGAGGCCATGATTTCAATTTCCTGGGGCCATTTTTGTTTGCAGCCGTTCTGGTCCTGATGTTGTACTGCTTTGTCCAGGTCAGTGTACCTCCTCTCTTATCTCTGTCATGCAACCATCCCAAGGTTCAGCTCCCGCTGAGCTTCCTTCTCCCTTGTTCTCCTGCAGATCTTCATCCCAGTTGGAAAGGTTGGAACGACAATCTTCGGGTGCGTGGCTGCGATCGTTTTTTCTGCCTTCATCATCTATGACACCGATAACCTGATCAAGCGCCATAGCTACGACGAATATGTCTGCGCTGCCATTTCTTTGTATCTCGACATCGTCAACCTTTTCACGGCTCTGCTGACAGCCTTCGGTGCTAGTGATTCGTGAACTGTTTGGCACCTTCGTATTGGCTACTTACTGCCTTGTAACTGCCACTTAAACCCTACATTTGTGCATCGTCCGCAAGTTGGTCATGAATACAAATATCTGCCTTGCTTGCTTTGACATATTGTTAAGGCTTTCAAAATGTAATAATATGTTAAATGTTTCTGCGAGTGGCCTCGTAGCCTTCTTCAATGGTCTTTTAAATTGAATTACCTTATTGCTATGGAAGAGGGGATAACAATTCTAGATAATAATAAGTAATAATTTGTGTAGGTCATTCTGTGAATGTGGGATCACATATAAAGGGCCAAAATAGCCAGTTTTACTTTGGCACGTGAAAAGACAGAGATGGTTAGCTTTTTTTTTTTTCAGTCAAAGATTCTTCCCGGCCATATCTGTGCAAGAGCTGAACGTGGTTCCCTTTTTCTACTGCCGATGCCTGATAGTTGTACAGCATCACATAACTAAAACAAAACCAAAGAGAAAAAAGCAAATCCAATAAAGAACCCCACCCCTCCTGGTTGATTTCATTAGCTTCTCTTTTCTCTTTGTACAATGGCAGAAGGAACCCCACTTCACACAACATATCTTTGATTACAAACATTAAATTCAGGTGGGTCAAGCGCCACCCTTTCCTCCTCACGTCCACAGCTAGCAATTGCCGATCACTTGGCTGTCAGCGTCGGCGGCAGCTCTTCTTGTTAGGCGAGGTGCTTCCTCTCGCCGACAATGCTGAGGAGCCGGGATACTCCTTGCGTCCACATCTCAAACTCCCTCTGGCTCCGGCATTCGAACTCTATGACGCGGTGCTCCGCCGTCCTCAGCCCAAAGTAGCGCCGCTGCTCCCCACCTTCCAGCAAGTGCCGGCCCGGCCACGCTTGGATATCCTTGCAAACCTCTATAACCACACCTGCAGCAAACAATTTCAACATCATTACAAGGCCATTAGAAGGAAATAGAAACAGCAACAATTGCAACGAGTTGTATGAAGCTCACTCTTTTTCTTCTTAGTGATAGTTCCAGCAACATGTTTGCTCTTCATCTTTAGCATTACCTACAGACGCAGCAGAGCAAAGGAACTCAACATGTTGGAAAGAGAGTGGTATCAATGAGTGACAAATGCTAGCTAGCATCAAGCTTGCACAAATCCACCTTCCTTACCTGACCCATCCTATTGATGTAAACGGAGACGACCTTCCAATGAAGCGCGCCTGCAATCATAATATAAACACAAACGTTATCAATCTCAATCCTTCTCATCGCTTTATAATTTCAACCATTAAACGGTAACAATAGCTTAATTAATACCTTTCCGGGTGCGTTTGAGAAGCTCCGTCCCTCGAGCGAGAAGTTCCTGGCTACATAGACCAAGGAAGTTCTCCTCCTCCGGCACGAGCTCATCGCTGAAACTACTTCCATTGCTATCCAATTCCTTCTGCTGTTTATTATGGCGTTGAGTGTGATGGCCCCCCAACCCTCCCTTCTCCACTGGGATGACCGCCGCTATGTTCCATACCTCTTTAAGTGCTCTAGCCTTCAACGTCGCCGCCCCTCGCAGTGCTGCGAAAACAACCCAAAGCACATCTCATCTCTCTAAATTGTGCAAGAATCCATCAAGGAAATCTCGAACAACAACAATTGCAAGTTACCAGTGGCAGCAGCGGCAGTAAGAGTGATGATGTCCCCAGGAGTCCTAACGTTAACGGCAGAACCGATGACGGACGCCAGGTGTTCGCGCTCGGCCCCCATGGACTCGGCAGCCTCGACACACTGTGCGGCTACAAGCGTAGCGGCAGAAGCGACTGCCATATCGGTCCTGGCGGCACGGTCATCCTTGCCGGACCCCGAGGCGGCAGCAGTGGCGGCTGCGATGGCTGCAACCGCCGCAGCAACGCCGGACACCGAGACAGCGGCATGAAGCTGGGCGTTGTGGGCCCGGGTTTCCTCTTTCTTCTTCTCCTTTCTGTCCTTGAGCCACCTCCCCACTGTCTTGCTGCTCCCTCTATACGGTTGAGGTTTTGGCGTGTTGCTGGTTCGGCAGAACTGCATGCAGGCCATTGCAAGTGGATTCGGCTCAGTTAGTACGGTTGGAAGGGTCCATCCATTACTACAAGCACTAGGTGTTTCCCATGAGTTTCCCCTCTTCAGTCCCATTAGATTTCTAATTAACAGAGAATACCCACCACCCGAATGTCATTTTCACTTCTTTCAATCCAGCTTTCACAAAAGGCTTTTCCTCATGGGATCACTCCATGATTCTTGATGGAACCCAAGTTTTTTCGCAAAAGAATTTTATATCAACTAAAAGGTGCTTTTTCGAACAAGGGAACGCGTTTCTCGGGAAGATTAACAGAAACCACTATTTCGAAGTACAGAATCATGAAGGTGGCAAGGAGACTTGGTGACCTCAGGCATGGCAGGAGCCACAGTGAACTTTTTAGTGACCAATTTGCCCTTTCCATGAGATATACAAAGAAGGAATCACAAAGTGGATCAAACACTGCCATTGAGAGAGAGAGAGAGAGAGAGAGAGAGAGAGGGGACACTGGGGTGGCTACTTTAATGGGGCTGAGGGCAGACAGCACTGAGGAGGAGGAATCAAAGCTTCTTACGTCCAAAGCAAAGCAACAGTCTTCCACCAGAACACAAGTTAAGCTCACCGAGCTACAGGACAAAATTAAGACTGCTGACCAGAACACGCCTATGGACTTATTCTAATGACCAAAATACCCACCAATTATCTTCCCACAATCTTTGACTTTGACCTCCAAGGACAAAACCCAGCTTTGTCTGGTATTAGAAAAAGTAAAACGAGCCGATCAAGAGGGTGTTTTTTTTTCTATTACGAATTATAACAGATCCATAGGCCGCCGATTACAAGCTCAAAATGCCCAATGAATCAAAAGAAAAGAACAAGAATTAAGAAGAGAAATCATAGGGACATTTTGGATGAAGATGGGAAGCTTGCAACTGCTTGCGTCAAGGCAGGGCTACATTGGTAAGCCCGGATAAGGGGCTAAAAATGGCAAGAAAATAGAGAGGTACAGCTCACACCATCTCAGAGAAAGGGCATTTAATAACACGCCTGGTGATAGATATGACAGGAGTTTTATTGGAAGAAGAGAAAGGCCTGACCCTCTCCTTTCCTTTTCTCTCTCTCTATGGAAATTTTTTTTCAGAAAGACTGAGAGCTTAGACGCTTTGTCTTCTGTGCTCCGGCTTCCAAAGAAACAATTTTTATTTTTTAAAGAAGGAATGAACAGTGATAGGAAACAAAAGCGAAAGCAAATTAAAGAAGCAGTAAGAAAACAAGCAATGCTTTTCTTAAGATAAGAAAATATTATTAGCTTGAGACGGAAAGGAAGAGGAAAGGGGAGGAGGAGACCTTAACGTCGTCGATGTCGGAAGGGGAGACGGGAGGGCTATCGGAGAGAGAACCGCCGCTCTGGCCACCGTTCAAAGGCCCACTGCTGTGGGATAAACGCCCTGATGTGAGTGGTGACACTTCCTGCTGTTAAAAAGAAAAGGGCAGAGAACAGGGCAAGAAGAAAATTAGTTTTTGAGCAACGAAAAATAACATAAAGAAAATCTAATATTTTTGTTGTTCGAGGAGTCTTTACGACTGCAATCACTACAAAAAGTTTTGATCGGTGCAACCTGAGGTAAACTCGGAAGAAACCAAGAGAAAGAGTTCGAGAGAAGCCTTTTCGTGAATGTAAAAAAAAAAATCAATAAGAGTTAACAGGTGTTGACAAATTAATGCACTGTTCTCACCTGGATTCACTTGCCACTACTCTTAGAATTTATGAAGGAATAATAGAATGCAATCGCTGCTATCCTACTAAAAGAAAAAAACAGAGCATATCCATAGAAACCCGACATCGAAGTTTTTTTTATTTTTTTTTTAAAGGAAAGAAACAAACAGAGAATGTAGCCAGTAACCATCTAACAGATATAAAAACAACTTCAAAATGAAGGAAAGGGTTGAACAAGTATTTCATTTTTTAAAATAGTTTCAGATATTCAGAAATTAAAACAAAAAAGTCTTTAATCACAGAACCAAAGAATGAAAAATGTAAGAAAAATGAAAAAATACAAGAAAAAGCCAATATAAGCTCGATCTAAATCGAACAAACCCGGATTATGCACAGGTAAAAGGGAACCAAAAAATAAAAAAAAGGGGTTTTTTTGTTTTGAAAATGGACGGGAAACTTAACCACGATTCATGGAGATTATTAAAAAAAAAAGTAAAAACCTTTATTCCTGAGAGCATTAATAAAGAAATGAAGGAACAAATCTAAAGCAATTTATATGACAAAAAAAAAAATCCAATTTTGAAGAAAGAGATCAAATAAACCAAACTAATGACTATTCCCCTGCTTGACACCTTTCGGATACGAACTCACCGACTGCGACAATATCCTCTCCATGACGAGCTGTGAGGTTGCGGAGGAAGCGAAAGAGAAGGGGTTCCCAGCAACGGCAGCTTCCTCCAGCTCGCCGGCGGCGTCCTCCGGGATCACCCCTGCGACAACAGCGGACGGCGCGGGGAGCGAGGGACCGAGGGCCTTGGATACTTCCAAGGCGGAGGCGCTCCATGAGCGAGCGAGGAACTCCATCGGGTCGCGGGGGGCGTCCGGCGGCCGGAGAGGGGCCGCCGCCGGCGGGGGAGGCTCCGTCCGCCAGGGGTCTCTCGGGTCGTCCATCAGCGCCGCTCGGCGGTGGTTGGTATTGCGATGATGGAATTCAAAGGGCCGTAATGGGGATTTTATAACGAGCGAGAGAGAGAGAGAGATGGGCTTAGAATGTCAGAAGGTGGAGGGGGGACTGAGAGAGAAAGAGGGAGAGCGTTTGGTTTGGATGGGTTTGATAAGACCTTCTCTGTGTCCCTTTCCAGTCTCACATAACCATCTCTCTCTCTTTCTTGCCGAGTTTGAAGTACCGAAATGCCCTCGGGTTGGGTCCCATTGCAAATAGGGGAATCATGTTGCAATCTGGGTTGCTTAAGGAGCCTTAGGAGAGGGAAAACGAAGGCTGAACCTTTTCTTTCTCTTTTTTTTTTCTTTTTTTTTTCTTTTTTTTTTGTTTAATGGACCCATCTTTCAGTATCTTTTTCAGTTTTGATAGATGGATGGATGGATGGATGGATGGGGGATATAATCTGCTCTTCGGCCTTGCGAAGGTTGTAGACAGAGCTCTTGGCTCTAGGCAATAGCTGTGACATTTCGAATGTTGTGATTTTTAATTGGATAAATACAATCCAAATGCTAGCAGGTACAATCACTTGTTTTACCATTTAAGCAATATTTCGATAATATTTTATCTATCAAACATCCATTACGGACGGAGAGGCGACAAAATTTTTCGCAAAACCAGCGGCGTAGTAGGGAAATCCTGTGGGACCATTATGTGATTCTCATCTTTTTTTTTTTTTTTCTAAGATAAATATTATTAAAAAAACTTAGAAGAAAAAAAATTTACCCCTACTATTTATACATTGAAAAAATAACTCCTAACATTTATTGTCTGTATTTTCTTCATCATGACTATTCTAAATTATAAAAAAATATCTTTTTTTTATTATAATGAATTTTCATTTTCAACATTGCTTTCTATTCTAATTGTATGTTACTTTTGTGTAATTAATGCTTAATTTTTTTCATACTATACTACACCAGGTGAGGAATAGCAATTTTTTTTTTTTTTGGTACAGATGAAGGATCATACAACTCTAATGCAAGTCAACCTAGATAGATCAGGATATAAAATTTATTTAAAAACAAAAGGATAGGTCTCCCTGAGTCCATAACCAAAACTCAATATGATGGCCATCGAGACAGTCATCCGATCAGCAGCAGAATTAGCCTCGCGATAGATATGCCGGAGGATACCCTTGAAGATAGACCAAATATCATGAAGCAGTGGATTGCAGGGGACAGAGTTGCAGCCTTCCTTCTGAAGCTACTGGATTACAGTAAGAGAATCCCCCTCAATGAGAAAGCTATGAGCATGAAGAATCCAGCGGCATAGAAAATATCTGCCTAGGCTGCATAAAGCTCAGCCAACGAGACAAAAGAGTCAAAGATGCTAAAATCATCCACTGACCGCAACACTTCATCATGCCCACGAATGATAAAGGCAGAATCAGCTAATTTACCATGGATACTTCCATCGAAGTTGATCTTAATAAACTCTGGAGGAGGACTCCCAAGAGATGAAAATCGTATGTCGGTTCGCTGCCGAAGCAGCAGAGGAGCCCTAATGGCCCAAGGTGTCAGGATCAAATGCACTTCAAGGAAAAGCAAATTCCACAAAGAGAGATATGACTTTCGCACAATCCAGTAGGAAGATATAATATCATTAATAAATATCAGCTGGTTGCGCGAAAGTCAAATCTGATTGGCAGTCGCAGCCCATAGGCCGCCCTACTACCGGATGGCCCTCCGAAGATCATCAATGAAAGGAAGCCTCACCAAGCCCGTCGCATTCTCTCTACAGTGATAAACCATCCTCTGCCATATCCAACTCGCTCTAGGGCAAATGAAGAGGACATGGTCTGATGTCTCCTCCTTATGCCTGCACAATGGGCAAGTGGCCGAGATGGCCAGACCCTTCCGAGATAGTAGGAAATAGGTAGGAAGACAGTCCACACCATCTTCCAAATAAAAAACTAAACCCTGGGATAGGTAGGGAGCTTCCAAATCCAAGCAGTATCTTCGTGCACTGAGGTTGTGGCCTACAAACCTTCATAAGGTCCCTGATAGGAGCCCTAGGAAAACAAGATCTCCACCATAGCCTAGTATCGGCTGTGTGCCCAGGAATGATTGAAATAGCAAGAATCCTACAAGATAACTCCTCTCCAAATAACCGGATCACTGTGGGGTTAAGCCAAGAGGAGGAATCTTGAGAGATCAGATCCTTAACCCTTATGCTAGTAGGAACATCAATACTAATGAAAAGTCAACCATCGAGAAAGAGGGAGATCAGCAATCCAGGTGTCCTGAACAACATCAACCGATGAGCCATCGCCAATCATCCACGAGATGTTCTTCAATATAGTCGGAGCATATCGTCTAACCTCCTTCGAGAAGAACGAATATCCATGGGGGATGATCGTCCATAGAAGGAGTTCAGTCACCATATCTGGCTCGCATAAAAGAGCTCCAAAGGCAGTACGGATCGAGAAGAAACTATGAAGCGTGTCGAGCAATCAGAGCCTCTCTCTCCTTACTATAAGTGAGGGAAGCATGTTAAATTATGTGCGAGAATGGAGGCCAATTTGCCGATCCTATTATTCATTGAATATAATAAAAATCATGATGAAAAAATGCATGGATAATAATAATAATAATATATAAAAGATTAAAAAAGTTAAATTTATTAATATTCATCAATCTTTTATTCTAAAATTACATGAAAATCATAACATATGAATAGAGTAAATCGGAATCATGAGATAAAATAGAGATACTTTTAAAATTAAAAAATATATTTCACTTAACTAAAGAGAAAGCAACGTACTCATTTTCTTATGAATAAACCTTTTTTTAATAAAATAGAACAATTAATGCTGTGATAATTTAATTTATCCATATCATCATTTTGATGAAAGCAAAAGAATATAAGGAAGTCAATTAAAAAATTGACCAACTTCCCTATAAAAATTACCTATTGTATCCTTAATTTATATCTAAAAAGAATTTAATAATTTGATATGTTTTGTTTTCTTCTCATTATCTTATAGCTTATTTTGCTTAGGATTTTGTTTTAACCTTTTTTTTTTTTTTTTTCTTTACAGAGAACAAATACATATAAATGGTGAGAAGCTCAAGGCACGTGCTTTGCAACCAATTTTTTTGGGACAAGGCACCATCTGGTACCGCTCCTGTTTGCCAACCATTTCGTATTTTAATCAAAAAATTGGATACGGTCTAGGCGAATGGTTCGCTAGTTTGCCGTCCTGGTCTAGCTTTACGAGGAAAGCTTTGATGGAGCACTCCTTGGAAAGTCTTGACCGTTTGATGGTGCCCAAGCTCTATGATAGCGGTCTTTTTTTTTCCCTTCCTTACTTTCTTTCAATCCAGGAGAGGTCGATGAATTGATTTCAAATATAATTTACCAGATCAAAGTATGAATGGGTATGTGTTGATTGAACCAATTCAAGTGTCATAAAAGTCGTTGTCAGGATGATTACATGCCTAATTGGCCTGTCACATGATTGCACGGAGTTAAACATTAGTTTTGCTAAGTTTGCAGAGGCTAAAATAATGTAGCCATTCACCAAGAGAGACGTTGGCATCCAAAGAACGAGGCAAGGAGAACCGGCTGAACAAGTTGATGACGGAGGGAGGACTGAGGACTATTGAAGTGCTGACTGACATAAATAGAATCATTGCTTATGATTTATTGGATGGGTAATTATGTTTAAACCAGCAGATGGGTTGAACCGACTTATGATCTGATATAGCCCTAATCTGATTAGATCCATTCGATTCATATTTAAAAACCCATATTAGGTTGGATTTGAAAATGGTACCATATTGATATAAATAGAGTCATCGCTTATGATTTATTGGATGAGTAGTTATGTCTAAGAATGCAAATGGGTTAACCTGACTTGTGATCTGATCCGGTTCTAATCTGATTGACCAAACTCAAATTATATTTAAAAATTCATAGGTTGGATTGGATTTAAATTGGACCGGCTGATATAAGTAGAATAATCCCTTATGATTTATTGGACAAGCAGTTATGTCTAAGGCTGCAGATGGGTGAACTGACTCATGATCTGATTTGTTCCTAACCTAATTAGATCTAACCCAAACTAACACATTGGGTTGGATTTGAAAATTGAATCTGATTGTTATAAATAGAGTCATCACTTATGATTTATTGGATAGGCAGCTATACCTAAGGCTGCAAATAGGTTGAACTGATTTGCGATCTGATTCAGTCCTATAGATTGAGTTGGGTTTAAAAATTAGACCTAATTGATATAAATAGAGTTATCACTTATGATTATTAGATGGGCAGCTACATCTAAGGCTACAAATGAGTTGAACTAATTTGTGATATTATCCAATCTTAATCTGGCTAGATCCAACCTGAATCATATTTAAAAGCCCATAGATTAGGTTGGGTTTGAAAATTGAAAGCAATCTAAATTTTGGATTAGATCAAAGTTCTTTTTTTTATTTAACCTGACTCCTAAACATTAATTATATAATCTTATTTCTTGTACTCTAAAATTGTTATCAATTAACTGAATGAACTCTCATTTAAATTTTTCCTCCTTTAATGTTAACAGCTAGATCTCCTCTATTTTTTTATTTAATTATAACAAAATATTAAGTTGTTCTGTTTAACCTTATTTAAATTTTTAATAGATGTATATTTGATTATTAATTACTAAATTTTAGTTATAAAATAATAATTAGATAATTAAATGAAATATAAATACAATCCAATCAAATTTCATTCCAAATCTCAATGTTTTGGGTTGAATCTATATCATAGTCGATCCCTAATAGATTGGAATGATACGTTGATCTAAATTTTTTTCATAGATTCAATCTGATTAGTAATGAATTAGGTTTGTAATCAAAATCATATTTTAAATAAAAAATCAAATCGAATTAGCATCAAGCATAATCTGACCAGCACAATTCATTTGTAGCCTTAATTATGCCAACCAATATCATAATTGTGATGTTCAATCAAGTAATCTAGGTGAAAATGTATTGATTATTCTATATTATAAGATGGTAAATGAATATATCAAAATGCAATCTATCTACAAAATTGGCTGGCTAAAGTATTCTTAATTTTTTAAATAAATATTATTCAAAAGTTATATTGCTAATGATATTTTTTTTTGATAAGTGAGTGGTAGTGACCGGATTTTATTCAATTTTCTTTGCTAACCATGTTCATCAATTTGCTAATATAATGATTTTTAATAAAGTGATGATTGGTTATTGGGTTAAAGTACTTGAGACCATTATAGTTGTTTTTGAAAAATGCGAGCATTAATGAGCAAATCTCAGCATATAAGTCACCTTATTTTACTAAAATTTGAGGTGGTTTTTCGAGTCTAAAATGTTGTAATGGTTATGTTAAAATGAGAAAAATCTATTTGCTAAGGAAATTTATAATATCATTTGCCTCACCCTAACATATGCACAAAAACTCTAATTTCTT
Organism: Calamus simplicifolius; assembly: GCA_900491605.1. Classification (NCBI taxonomy): domain Eukaryota; kingdom Viridiplantae; phylum Streptophyta; class Magnoliopsida; order Arecales; family Arecaceae; genus Calamus; species Calamus simplicifolius. The sequence continues at coordinate 82,755 of UESW01002344.1, read as the reverse complement.
CTAATGTTAAAAGTTATTTAAATGTTTGTGCTTTTACCTTCCCAACTAAATAGTGCCTATGGTGATGCTAGATTAAATTTATTAAGTAAGGTAAGTGATATCCTTTATGGCCTCTTATGATCACTCCAACATTAGAAATAGTAATTGATGTTATAACATTGAAATTATATTTAAGAAATTAACTTCAAGAGATTAAATCACTTTGGTTTTGCTTGAGTTTGCTCAAGTTCTACTATTTTAAAAGAAGTTAATATTAAAATAATTTTTTTGTTGATTTTTTTATATTCCTAAAATATGGTTCATTACATATTTTCTCCCAAAAAAATATTAACATATATAACCCTCAATTATCTATTTCTTCTAATGATGCCTTTCTAATTAGATTTTGGGTGATGATTTTAATAAATAACTATTTTATTTTAAGTTGTAAATATGTTTACTATCCTTTTGAATTAATACCATTCAATATTCATGTAAAAATATAGCTCTAGACAATATAAATTGAATGTTAAATTTTTCATTGTATTACAAGAAGGTAATGATGAACTTTATATTTAAAAGATAAACTTATTACCATCATCAATCGAAAGCTCCATCGTTGTAAAAATAGAATGACTTAAAAAAAATGTATACATAAATAATATCTTTTGGAGCATAATATATAATAAATTATATTTTATAAAAATATTTTAATGAGTTTTTATATTTTAAATTTCTTAACTACATAAATTATTATCTATCCAATCCCTTGAATGGCTCCACTAATTCAAGCTCAAATTGTTGGGAGTATTCTCTCAAACCCTAATAATTTTTCACTGATTTCAAATTTATAAATTTTCAAAAATTCTCTCCAATTTACCAAGTCTATACTCCCAAAATTTAATCTTGATTTGATATCATGCATTAAATGAATTATTTTTATTTTATGCTATTAATTACTTTTAATACGCCTAATAGATAGTAATCATAAAAAGTTGCTATTGTAAGAAAAAGAAAAACACTTAGCAAAAAAGTCATTTAAACATCTTGTACCCATCACTTTACTTTATTACATGGCATAACTCACTTTGACAATTTAAATGATGCAATGGCTATACAACACACTAATTGAGTAACCTTAGTTACATATTTTATATCTACTAAAGCATTTTTGTTATGAAAAAACAATGCATGGTATTCAAATTATTATATACACCATAATAACTCTCAAATGTCTTAGGTGTGGTAGTTTGCAATACTCTCCTTTACCTCTATATCATGAGAGGTTGTAGATTCAAGCTAAAAGAGTAGGATATAATGAAACTTTATATGTAAATTATAAAAGTCTTTTATTACTTTGCATGTATTAATAATAAAAATTTAATAAAAAATCATTATTGATGTGGGATGATAAGAGTATACCTAATGATGAAAAGTGGTATAATCCATTTATAGGGAAAAGTCTAGACCCATAAGTTAAGTTCCTATTGGTGAATACAATGTGATCGGGGTCATTCATAACAAACCTACTTAACCAACTTTAATTAGGGTCAAAAGATCGAAAATGAATCAAGACCATTTAATTTATGATAAACCATCTTCAAACGCCCATAAATAGACCAATGTCCTTAATTTAAAAAATAGGATAAAAATTTAGGATAACATTCTTTCCTTTTCTTTTCTTCTTGTTCTTCCTTCTTCTTCTTTTACTTAAGCTTTGATCATCTTCTTCTTGGTTCACTACCAACTTGAGTATCAAAAGGTTTTTTCTAAAGAAAATTTTAGGGCCTTCAATGCTTTTCTTTTTCTTTAAATAAAAGATAATAATAAAATAAAATAATGGAAATTCTTTATATCAAGAAAGTGCTCTATTTAATTCTTACAAGATCAATCTCATCCTTTGAAGTGAAGGTCAACACATTAAAAAAAAAAAAAAAACATCAACAATTACCAAACCATTATTTTGCTATAATGGTCAAACAACATGTAGGCAATGTTGCCATCAAATACCGCAGTATTAATCACATGCCCATTCAATAGAACAAAAATATTTAAGGGCCTAGTTAATATTGCTTTTGATTTTTATTTTCAAAAGCTGAAGATAAAAATGTGCTAGCTTATCATTTAACCTTTTTATGTTTTAAATTAAGTAATAAACATTTTTAGAGTTTTCATAGAATGGTTTCTTTTACACTAAGCACTTCAGTAAATTTTATGGATTTATGGATGAAAAAAAAAATCAAAAAACAACAATGAAACCAAATCGATCCATTCTCTCTCTTTTTTTAATTTAATGCATAAGTAATAATTTGAGTAAATAATATTATTACCATTTGAATTTTTAAATATTTTTAATCGAATAATATTTTAGTAAGTAGAAGATCCTCTCCCCTTCGCAACCAAAGACCTGACTGAAATCCAGCACTAGCACCAACCAGCAGCAACTTTACAAGCTCTGCCGTAGGTACTTTAAATTTAAATCTCCATCCAACTAAAAATCAATTAGCACAAAATTATTCTTTCCCAAATCCTAATGTACACGCCTAACCAACCATACTAACTTCGAGAGATCAATATCCTTCATTGCTTCACTTCAATCATTTGGCCATGAGCTCCGTGGCTAATCTTGCTTGTGGGTTAACAAGATCTGAACGTGTCCAAAAAGACCATGAGTTGACAAAGAAGGGACCCACACAGCGACTGTCTTCAAATTTAATGAAGAAGACTTGTGGAGAGATTTCAGATCTATTGGATGGTCCCTAACTCAATGCATTCAAAGGTCCATGGCCTTGTGTACTTCTTTTTCCGAGAAAGATGGCCTCAGTGTGGGCGTGTGATCATTCAGAAGAAAACTGGAGATGGGACTAGTTTCATTACATCACATTGGCTGTCCAATATGTATCCTTTTCTTTAATGGATGGAGGCAGTGGTACTTATTTGAGTGAGGCCCTCCCATGAATAAGTAGTTGTGGTCCACTAGGGTGGCAAAGACGAAGCTCCATGTGTGTATCATGTGGAGTGTTTACCTTCTACGTGAGAACAAATGATAGAACGTACCGATCGATACCATTGCATGATAGTACTCCAATCTTCTAGTTATCTACAAGATGAGTTGATGGCAAAGGAACTAGCTCATTAATCCAACCATGTTTATAAATTAATGAATGATTACATTTTAATGGTACGACTTGTCAAGATGAGACACTTCTCTAAATTTTGATCGTAGCATACGACTTGCATTAGAATTTAGAAATCAATCATGTTGGTCATCTAGGCATGACGCGGACTTCTAATATTTTATCAAGGAACTATCTAATCTAATGCTTTCATTGGTTCATTTTCCAATTTAATTAATGATTTACCCACGGACCGATTGAATGACGTGCCAACTGAAACCAAGAAGAGACTCATGTTGTCTAAAATGTGTTCAATTAGAGTCATAAACAGCTTATTAAAAACATAGAGAAAGTAGGGACATCATGGCAGCTTATTGCATCGATAACTCTAGCTATATTTCCGGTGCTTGTACTAGTAGTATACCTCGAATGGATAGCATTGGTCCCACCATCTGCTTCATTTTCTTCGTTGAATAGACATGGACCAATGACCATGCGAAGACAGCTAGTCAAATGCCATCCATCAGTACGTGGCCAGCTCACAATCACTTGACCGACATAGTCGAAAAAAAAAAAGAGAGTGAAATTGGATCAAAGTTTCAATCTCTTGGTGTTAAGTAACATGGTCTCAAACTCTCATGTCTGAGTACAAATGAGCAATATGACCTAAACATCCGCAAAAGCAGGTAAAAAACAAAACAAGTTTGGGTTTGATGCTTTACCCGAGATAAAGAATGTGTCCTTTATTTTATAAATCATTGACAATTTTATAATTTATAAATCTAATGATATGTATTTTTGTTTACTTTAAATATTAGATTATTTAGTATTTTTCAAATAAAATAATGTGAAAAAATGCAGATCGTTATATTTATAGATTACTAAACTATCAATAATTTAGTACCACTTAGGTCCACACTATAATCAACTAGATTACAGCCGAGTTATTTTACAAGCTCACAACTCAAAACTTATTGTTTTCCACGGGATCACAACGAACCCAGCTGGTTTTCTCAGGCTCACCAACACAAAACCCAAACCTCAAGCTAATCTAACTTGACCTGAGGTAGACTACCTCCACTAATTCAATCCCCTGATTGAACTAGCAAGAATGAGAATAGAGTTTACAATAACAAACAGCTCCTCAAATGAGCAAATATTCAATATAAATAAACAAGGTTAGAAACGCCTGTTTGAAGCAAAGTTGATTTGTGCTTTTCTTCTTTTCTTCTTTTTCTCTCTTTGAGATGTTCCTTTGAGATGTTGAATCAGCCCTCAGCTTGGATTCTTCACAAAGATTTGCAGATGAGAAGTTGGAAAAAACAGGGATTTTGGCTCTCTTTTTCTTCTTTTGAAAATCCTCTGATTTTGAAATTGAATGCCTTAGATTTCTCTTTGAGCTTTCTGGAGTTGATGGATTTGAACTTTGATTATTTCCTCTAGATTTCTTGCTCAAGACTTCTTGGATTTTTCAATTTGATTTTTCTCTATTTTTCGTCTTGTTTTCAAACGAACGGGCTCCCCTTTTATAGATTCTTCTTAATCCAGGATTAGGTGAAAAACTAGCCGTTTTTTATCCTTGAATTCCTCCTACACAAAAAAAGTATCCGTCAGAGATTAGGTGAGAAAATATTATCGTTGGAGGCCGTTCTGACATTTTGAAAATCTTCCTGACAGGTTGGAGTCGGCTCCAACTTTTTAGGTGTCGGCTCCAAGTCGTGTATCCAAAAATAGAAAGTAAAAGTTCGTTGAGGAGTCGGCTCCGAAAAAGGTAAGTGTCGGCTCGCTGCGTTCAGGTGTCGGCTCCAAAAAACTGTAAGTCTCGGCTCCAGGGTAGTCCAAAAATATACTTTCTGTTCCCGTATTGGAGTCGGCTCCAGACACTGTAATGTCGACTCTGAAACTCTGGGTGTCGGCTTCGAAACACTGGGTGTCGGCTCCAGACCGTGCCAAAAATCAGAAAAGCATTTGATCGGCCATGGGGTCAGCTCCAGACTTTTTAGGTGTCGACTCCAGGCTCTGAATTTTGAAACATACCTTTGGCATTTGATTCAAAACATTTCTTTATACCTTTTGATTAATCAAACATTTTTAAGCCCTGAAACACTTATTAAATTATTAGTAACAAAATGAATATACTCATATCTTTTATTAATCATCAAAATCAATAATTGGGTCAACAATCTCCCCCTTTTTGATGATTATAAAAACATTGAGTATATGCATGAGTAAACAATTGGATTCTCAAATTAAATTTTTTAAATATTTAATCCTCACAGATAAGCTCCCCTGAATGAGATAGCTCCCCCTATGAAGTTCAATTTAACAATTGTTCTTTCTTTAACATAAAATTTTAATGGTTGATACTACTTTTAATTGCCTCTCCTTATGTGCAGTTAATTAGATACCAATAAATTAAGCTTAATTGAGCTTACTTGATCAAATGCATATATAAAAGCTAAATATTTCTCCCTCTTTATTTGTCTCCCCCTTATTTTTGTTTTACAGTCAATGCATATACGATTTTACATAACTTCCCCTTTTTTGTAATCAACAAAAAGATCAAGAAGGGTTAAGTAAAATGACAAAATTGATAGATTTTTCAAGGTTCAAAAGATATTCATTAAGTATAAGATAAGTTCATTACAACAAAAGTTAAATATTACAAAATGAAACTTCATTATATCAAACATCAACTATACTTCATTATATTGAAACTTCAAGATAAATCAAACTAGATTAATTATCAAAGACACTTCATTACAAGATAATCAAAATGAGTTCTAAGAAGTCTTTGCAATTCTTCTACAATCTTTCCCATCCCTTCACTTTGAGTCCTAACAAATTCTTTTAATCTTCTGTCAACAAATGCACATGCAGTCATAATCTTGTCTTGAAGCTCAGCATTGCATTTGGAGTATGTTTCTGAGTCTCCACCAATATCCTTAAGCTCTTCAAATATGTTCTTGAGATCATTCTTTAAGCTGCGTTTGGATGTCAAAAAGTTATTTCGGGAATAGGAATATGAATTCTTGAAGAATAACTTATTCTCCTTGTTATTCCAAATTTTTGTTGGATGAAAATATGTTATTCCATGTTATTCCAGTGCAATTAATGCAATGTTATTCCAAATGATGTTTGGATGACATGGAATAAGCCTTTATTCCACTTGGAATATCTGATGAATTTTTTGATAATCCCAAACTTACCCCTTATCTTTAATATGAATCAAAATATGATTTTCAAAATAATATTTAATAAACTTTAATTCATTAAAAATATAATAAAAGTCGTATTGAAACTAATTTTATATCAATGTAGACTCCGACGAGTTACCAAAAAGTAATATTAATTATTAAGTTTGAGATAATAAAATAATAAAATTTTAACTTGTTTAAATATAAATTAATTTTATTATATATTACATTATACTTATAATTAAAAAAGAAATTAAAGTATTTGTCTCTCTACATAATTACAGCAGCGTTTGGATAAAATTTTTAACTATGAATGTACCTGGCAACTTCCAAAAGCAAGTTAAGGGGCTTCAACCTTAACGTACAATGCAACAAATCCAAAAGATTATAACAAAATATATGGGAATGACACTTAAAATTTTAGAATCTCAAACCATAGTATTAATGATTTCCAATCAGATGAATTTCCACTTTTCCTTTTTAAATAGGGAAACTGACTACAACATGAGGTCGACTGCTTGTAGGCAAGGATATCAAACATTATAACGATTCTATTATTAACATTGTCTAGCGTGTTTCATTAATGAACATATTTTGAAAGTAGATGACGTACCCACCAAGCGAGCTCGATTATGGGACCAACAAACATCTATTTACAAGATTCTCAAAGTAATATTATAATTGAAAATGAAGATATCAGACCCCAGATTTTATTAGACATCCGGAATAGGAACAAGAGTAAATATAACAGAAAATCTGCATATCAATGACATCAGTTTATTGCTCTTCAAGTGAAGAAACACAATAGCACTCTATTTATATGCAAATCCATGTTTCCAGACTCAATCTGTATCACCAATGTGCCAGACGGCAACAGATACAAAAGATAGGACACCAGTTCGAATATCGTCTAGAGAGCACTTCTATTTGTTTGATGAATCATTTCTCCCAGTGCCCATCAACGCGGCAGAAAAGTTGGTCCCATCAATGCGTCAATAATCATCATCGCCTCTGCGAAATAAAAAGCCCCCTTTAGGAATTTATAGTTGCAAAATTCATATGTTCAAATGCTACGATACGTTTCACTGAGGATTACGAAAAGGCAAAACTCAATAACTCAAAGCACACAACTTGCAAAATAATAACAATAAGACGCCATAATGATTCTACTATTTTGTATTACCTGGATGCAGAGTATCAAACTTAAGCCAAAATCGTGAGAATACTACCGCACCAAGCCTTTACTGCAAGTTAGTGGTAATGCAGATAGAAGATAGAGTGCCAAACTGCAACTTAAGGGTTTCCTGCATCCATTGAATTCTCACCTCCAATCTCAGCAATTAAATACCGGAAATCGTCCCATGAAATTATTAAATCCCTTCAAAATCATGAACTCAGAACATAGGATTTAGCTTCTATCATTTCACAACGACAAATAGCCATGAATCCAGTATAATCATCCATTAGAGGCAACTTTGAAAACATAGCCGATTTAGGTCATAAATTGAATTCGAAAATCAAAGTAGAGAAACATCACATGGCAGGCTACCTTAACAACCAAGTGACAATCAATGCACATACTGTGAACCAATATAGAAGGGAGCGATTAAAACATGAAACCGGTTCAGTGATAAAATATGAAGAGAAAAGTATCAAAACAGACCAAATCTTCATAGAAAAATAATGGAAGAACCTTAAAATTGACCACAAAATGACATAGCTGCCTCCAACTTTAAAGGATGATCGATTCTAAATCCAATTTCATCATTGTTCAAATTTTCCTGTCAAATTAAGCCAATATTATGCAATCCATATTGAATGGCCCTGCAACGACCATAAGTCAACATATGTGAACCTGCTACAATTAATGAAAATAGTATGAAGTCTACAATATCCAATAACACAGTTGGAAATTCCCATGAAACCGGGGTGAGACAATTTCTCAATGCAACGATTGAACCCAAAACCACAATTTGTAAATGGCAACGGAACTACCTAAATCCACAGTTGAAAAATCCATGAATAGACCCGCAGAGAAATAAATAACAGAAACCAACTGACAGCCTCAGAAGCATAATGTAACGGCGTCATACAAAGATCAAATAATGACATGAGAAACCGAGAAACCAAGATCCACAATGCTAAGGAAATACCAAAAATCAAAGATGGACGGTACCCAGAAAAAACCACCAGACATTTCTTTACTACAATGAAACGGAGCACAGCGCAAGACAAATTTCAATGCCTGAAACAAAGGTCATAATTGACAAAAGATAGAATTCCAAAAAACAAAGTTGATAGTTGCTAGAAAAACCCACCATCAGACGTGATAGAGCACAGGAAATTACCTTGAACGGAAATTCAAAAGCATAAGCAAACAGAGCACCTCAGAAAGATGATGTAACGGCCTGAAACAAAGTGAACGGATGCCACGAAAGTTCCGAAAAGCACATCAAAACAATGCAAGTGAAGTAGCAGTGGCACAGTTCAACAAATCCATTAAATACCCCCCCTACAATTGGATATCAGATAGAACCAGACAACCTCACAAGCTAACAGAAACGACCTGAAACATTGATCGGAAAATGGCAGCAATATACCCAAATTCCCAGATCGAAATTGATCAGAAAGTACCAAAGAAGACAGATGAAAAATGTAGTAGAAAATACCCCCAGCCATTTCATTACTACAATCCAACAGAGCTCCTCCCAAGACATATGTCACCGTCTTGAACAAAGGTCATTAATTGTTAAGACTGCAGCCATGAAAACACAGTTCACAGTTCCTAAGAAAATACCCCCATAAGCAACGACATTGCAAGTGAACTATCAGTGGCACAGCATGGAAACTAGGCAATGAATACAACCAGACAACCTCACAAGCCTAACCTGAAACATTGATCATGCCATGAAGATACCACAGATGATATGCTATGACAAGTAGCTTGTGGATCACCTCACAAGTCTCACGGCTTGACACGAGTTCCATGGACCAACTCCCCCATGAAAATACTTGAACAGACAATTAAATACGAGCAAAGGGTTGATATTGAAAGTTAGCTTAAAAATGCCTAGAAAGTTCCCCAAAAACACATTTGAAATATGCGAAGGAACAACCAAAATTAACAGTTCAACAAATCGATGAAAATACCCCCGACCATTCCATACTAGAATCAAACAGTTCATCAGTTGTCGGTTTTGTGGATGAATTGGCTGATTCTGCTTACACTTTGTCATGCAATGCATCATACTCCAAGACATTGCCCTCGGCATGTGTGTCATGTCGGACTGTGTGCTTCACAACGGTTGCATTTTTGAAATGCCCTCCAAGTCAAGAGCACCTCACAGCCGACACTTCACATACGCAACCATATAGCAATGAAGTCTACTCAAAATTAAAGTACTTGATCTGTATCAAGTCCCGAACTCAGAACATTGGTGTTTTGTTTCATCACGAAAGAAGCAACTTGTACTGGCTACTGAAGAACCAAAAACACAGTTGAAAAATGCAATGAAAATAATTTCGCTGAATTCAAAACTAGAATCGAAAAGATCACATGACAACCTAAATGTCACGGCAATAGAGAAATTCCAAAAAAGCCAACAAAATGTCAAAAATTCTAGTTGTAAAATGCCATGAAAACTTTTAGACATTTCATGTAATCTAAATCCAATTTCATCATTGTTCAGGCAAGTTACCGACGTAATCCATTATCAAAATATGGATGATATATTGAGTTGACTCAGGATGGCAGTTTCAGCAGGTATTTCCTGAAGGTCACATTTTGCATGCATCCAATTCAGGAAATGCTATGTGTCTGCCAATCATCATCGCCGTCATCGTTGATAGAGCACCTGACTGTGTGATGCTTCACAACGGTTGCATTTATAAATGCCGTCCAAGTCATGAATTCACAGCCGACGCTTCTATATCAATTAGGTCAACGAAATAGTCGTAGGAAGGTTTAATGGCACTGGAGTCAATTTAAAAAACACATGTCAGTTATCCAATTCAACATTATATATATTCAAAACTTCAATGTAAGAGAATGTTACTTTAAACAGTTTAAAGTAAACCTACTATTATCCCAGCATAGCAAATTAAAGTACAATAGCAGTAATGGCATAACATGTCAATGTAAGATAGTACGCTGCCCATCGCACAACATTGCGAAACATCAGTGTCAGCAGTCAATTCGATATTACATAACATAAGCATCAACGTTGCCTTCCCAAACAGTAACCCAAGAGGAAGACTACAAGGAAGGATATGAAAAGCAATATAGTTGTTCTGACTGGTGCACCCACAGTCCTGCACATCTGTTCATCCCTTCTTCCTTGTTCGTATTCCATTTCATTGTATTTTCTGACATATTGAATGTCGAAGGTTTACGGTAATTGAGGAATGCATCAATTGCCTCATGTCTACATTTAAACTTCTTGTACAAGGCATGCTTGAACCCACTAACCTCACGCTGGCACTCAGCCCATGAATCATAAACCCCTCGTCTACGGCCCACGAAAACTACATAATAACTTTGGGCAGGCATGAGTAAGTCTCAGGAGCAAGCACCCTGATTTCCTGCATTACGGTGATTCAATGTGAAACACAAATGAATGAATAAATTGCACTACTTATAAAGTGAATCATGATCGGCATAGGAACTGTAAATTTATGTACGAGCATGCAGCGACCGAAAACATACGAGTCATCGTTAACTTACTTCGCGTGTTATGAGCATCCCAAAGCCTCGAAGCTATGGAATTGCGTAGTTGATCGCCTCTTCGTGATTCGTCGTCCCTATAATGAGATAAGGATCGACATCGTCATCATTATCAGCGGGCAACGGTTCAGAAGACATGTTGAAGTATTTGTCGTTGCCTTGGCTGCGTCGAATGAAGTTGTGTATTACGCAGCAAGCCATAAATATGCTTCTGAACCTTGAAGGGAAATGGAATGGCAATTCTTAAAATCTTAAAGCGCTTTTTAAGTATTCCAAAGGCCTTCTCAACGCAATTTCTGAGTTGAGCATGTCGGTGGTTGTATAAGTCTCGACAATTGTTGTATCGGCGAGCCCTTGGATTGTTGAAGGTACTAAGGTGGTACCTATTACCCCGATAAGGGGCAAGGAACTTATCTGTATTGCCATATCCAGAGTCGACAAGATAGAATTTCCCTGTACAGGAAACATTGCGTTGACGTCTTCACACAGGTTAAAAGAAGTTTAAATGAAATATTTCAAGTAGTTTGTTATATGCATGTACCTTCAGGTACAACGAGTCCTCCAGACTCGACACACCAGCGTAGGACTCTCATGTCAGCCGAAGATCCCTCCAACCAGTACATACGAATAGGAAGGAGTGATCGAAGGAGACTGCAGCCATGACATTTTGAGAAATGGTCCCCTTTCGATTACGAAATCGTGGTTGTTTGCTTTTCCTGATCGTTGCAGGTATATGTGTGCCATCGATTGCTCCAACAACATTCTGTAATGCAAACAAATGTATCAAGGACCTGGTAATGAGAAGATTGAAAAAAAATTCCGGTGTCTGGGGAGTCTCCAAACCTACCATGAAGTGAGGATTGAAAAGTTTGTTGCCATGAATCCGTGGGTGAACGGCCGTCTCCTGTTGAGGTTGAACGATAAATTCATGCTTAAGCAAACAAATTGCTTTCAGTATGTTGTTGAAGTGTCGGGATATTGTCTCCCCTGAGTGCTGGAACGTTTCAGCCAGCACTCTATTACTAACACCATGCCCTATGCCGTATAGGAAGATTGCTAGTTGCTCCTGAACCGATAAGTTACGTGTGCTACTCACCAACCTCTCGAGACAAGCAAGTCTTGCAACTTGAAGAACATTGTATTTGTCATCCTAAAGTGATCATAGCCTCTGTTTGGATGTCCACTCAAAATATCAGCAATGATTTCGTGACCCGAGAATGGACGAGTGCGGCATGGGACCTTTGAATTAACATTAACATTGGGTATAGAAAGGAACCCATTACTTATCAAAACAGTTAGGACGTCTTGCCAGTAGTTGTCCTCATCTAGTAAAAATGCCATAACATCTTAAAATAGGTCCATCTAATCAAAAATTGTAGTAGTTAATGATACAACCATATGCATAAGTGCTGATTGAAAAAGTTGACAACAGAGTACAGCAAAAAAGGATGGTAATTTATAGCATAAGATAGAAATGTCTACAACAAAATGACATAAATATAAGCATCTTAGCCAGAACATATCATTCTAGAACTACTATGATGCAAGAAAACATATGTCATGTCCAACGATCGTAGGAAAAGTCGATGTCATGCATCGTAGATGCAGGTGTCGTACAAACGGATTCTTGCGCACTAACAGCAGGAGAATGGGTCGGACCCGGTGAAATGCTGCTATCACAGCTTGGCCTTAATAATGGCTCCATGAATGGAATTGGTCCACCTCGACATGAAGCATGCGTAGCGGGAGGCACAAAAACAGAAGGGCCACCATGAGGAACACCATGCATTTGAGGCATACAGAACGTAGGCGCGGCTGCGAAACTTCCGGAAGGTCCTCCCGCTAAAGGTGGTAAATGGTAGAACTCTGTCATTTATCTTTTAAGTCACGCTTCAAGGAGTGAGCCTTCATAATGCATGAGGAACCACCTATTAATCTCAATTTTTAAACTGTCCCCCACAGCAAGAATACATTTCGGAGTAATCCCTGGGAGACTCTCTAACTTCCGCATGCATTCATCAATTGAGTAGACAGTAGGACGAGCAAGCTGCTCTCTCCTAAGGATCTCGTTGGCAATTTCCAACCTCTTCTTACCTTGTTCCACCAATTCGAGGAAGGCATCACCAGCTTCAGATGTGCACTTAAATTTATGTGCTGTAGGAGTAACGGTTGGCGACCTTTTCCTCTTTCCACTACTAGTAGACAATCCTGGATCTAAGGAACAATCCGTGGGTGGGGTCGAGGCACATGTTCTCGGGCTGGTTGGGGAGACATCATGAAATAGGTGATCGAAATGACTGGATGATGAGAACGAGAGTCCTGCACCTTTACGTGATGGGGGCCAGAAGTATATGTCCTCAAGGTTCATCCGTTCGACCTCGTCCTCCGAGGTATCATTATCGGATACTCCCTCTGGAATAGCAGATGTATCCCCCATCTACCAGTGGCAGTATTCTTTGAAAATAGAATGTCTATGTCGTCGTATACAGGGAAGGACTTACCCTTGATTCGAGCGTAGTCCTTGTTAACTGTAAAGCAATGTTGATGTTTTAATTATTGAAGAATACCGAAATATCATCCGAATGAACATTTAATAACATCGCAATCTACCACTTACCGAGATGATCTCCTCCCACATATGTTCATCACCGCAGGTGGGTAGCTTAAGTGCAGGATCCCATCCCCAGCCTGAACGGTTAGCTAGGTTGTAATACAAATTGAAGGTCTTCTTCAGAACCTTCAAACGATTCTTCAAGTTTGTAAAGGTGAAAGACATATTGGTCCTTTCATTGAACAACTTGGTAATTCTCTTCCAGGTCTCCTGAGAGAAAGTACCGTTGTGACAGTTTCCATCGTCATTCTTTTGCCTCATGAGAATCACGAAAGTCGAGTCAAGAGAATCGGTCAGTTGGGTGCCTAGTTCGGCCCGATCATTCTCTGGACTGTGATGGCTCACTGTTTTTGTTCGACTGAGCCATTTTATCTACAGATCGAGAACCGTTGATATTTTATTACATCAGTATATATTGGTTAAACTTTGCATGCGGCACAATGCTATATCACGGAACTATATGCATTAAATGAAGAAGTTGCAGTTCATGAGTACTGTAGACAATACAACAGATGAAGAACAATGCAATACGTATAAGATAATGAATTCTATCAAAACAAGAAAATAGAAATATATAATCATCAGAATAGGTTACATTATCAGTGTGACTTAAGAAATGAGAAATTATCAGCCTATTAAGCAAATAAACACATGTAACCCCTTCCATAATGTTGTCTTCGATTGTAAAAAGCCTAATTGGTTATGTAGTGTTAAATTTGAAACTGACTAACTTTTTTATTTGTTTGCTTGCGGTAGACAACTACTTATAACCAGCCAAGCCGTAGACTTGGCCAACAGTTAAAAAAAACATTGATTTATGTAACTGCAATTATGGATTTTGGCACGAACATAACATTATATGAAATCATTTAATAGACTGCTAAGCATGTATATGGCTACGGCATGAAAGGGAATATGAATGCCTGTTCCGTCATGGATGTCAAAATCTTTAATATGAAAGGGTAGGTAGGTAATGTACATAGCATAATCTGTGAATACATAAACTACAATTATAGCTACGTAATCCACTATGTAGTTATCATTGAAATAGGGTGTCGTACCTCCATACACATACGAAAATTGACAGCAGAGCACATAACATCAATATTTGTCATTTAAAGATGAAGACCGTGATTCATAAAATTTTATATTTGTTTGCTTGTGGGAGCATCCAACAGTAATAACTGTCTAATGGTTCTCAAAATCGAATGGCATGCAGATTGAAGCATCAGTCAAACATTAAAGCCTTGTTGAATGGCAGCAATAATAGAAATTTAACGCTGCAGACACATCCAGTGCCTTGAGGTTTTGAAGAGACAAACCTCTTTTATGGATTACCTGCATTAATTAATTTCCCCTTAAGCTTGTGAATGTACGAATTGTGGGAAGAGATTTGGGTTTGGAAAAAGAAAAGATTCTTTGAGTCATAAGGTTGGTGTGAAAACCAGTGGACCCCGAACCCTAATTGGTTCAGTCCAAGAGCAGCAGCGATAAAACCTAGCTGATCTAAAAAAAAGGGTCAAAGAAGGGAGAGCGTACCTGATCCGCCACTTTCTCGAGGATGAAGCTTCAGGAAAATATGTTTCAGAGAAGAGGATGAAGAGCGAACCGTGAACTTGGCAAGATCCAGTTGATCGCCACCGTCCAGCAAGAAATAGGCTTGGGAACCTATTTGGCGGATCGCAGATAGATGGCGAGAGGGGAGGAGCAAGGATCGGAAGTCGGTGGGCATTGAAGAAGAAAGGGAAACCCTAGTCGCGAGAGCAAAAGATGAAGGCCGGCCCCAAACTTAAGACAAAAGCAAGTTATCAGTCAACAATTGCCCCTGGAATAGCTACAGTGCCGTAATAGCCTATTCCAGGGGTCAAGGCGGAATAAGAGAGTGGGATCCGAGGCGCTGAACGAAATAAAGATGAGCGTGGGGCCCACCGATGGTTTAAACGAGTGTTTGGGGGATTAAGCTGGAATAAGGCACTATTCCAGGCCTTATTCCAGCATCCAAACGCAGCCTAAGGATTCAGCAGAGGAACCAAGGGTAGACTCAATCAATCTAATACGATCATCCAAAGAGTAAAGGGTTTCCTTCAAATTCATAAATTGGCTATCAAACTCTGTCTTCATTTCTTCTTTTGAGCAGCAAATAAACTTTTGAGTTGCTCTAACTGAATGTCTGAAAATCCGACAGATGACATAGGTGGCGGTACAGGAACTGGAGCAGGAGCAGGAGCAGGAGAAGATCTGCTAGGCTCTGGAGAAGGAACCCTCACTGATGGACCAGCCTCAGAGGTGCAGAAATCTCGGCTCAGGGGCTCTCTCATCCAGTGTCCTTTCCTTCCCATTGTCCATTAACTTTACAAACCCATCCGATGCAAGTAGCCAAAGCTATAGTAATCAGTGTGCCTAAGGTTCTTGGAAGGTTCATTATCAGAAATTACAACCCCTTGGCTTAAATACCATAGTAAAATCATACCATAGGGTAGGAGATCTCCTTTTCCTCCAGCCTCGCCATATAAAAATCATCATGCAGCAAGGTTGATAGGCTGACCAGTCAAACACTGTCCATAACAACAATGTCTCGCTCCGAGACATACTCAAATCGACCAGTCTTAGGGAATAAAATCCTACTGCAATGTTGTGAATAATCTAATTCCAAGGGCAATTGATTAGCCCTAATTTCTTCAAATTCAGTACTTCTCTTCCTAACATCCTTGAAAGCTCTGACCTCTCACTGTGCATGTCAGCTGCTAATCCAGTGAGGGATGCTAAAGATTTCCTAATTTTGAAAGGTAAGGTGAACTCTTTTCCCTCTAACAGAACTAAATCCCACCATCTCCTCTAGACAAATTGAAATAAATTCTTTACAAGGGCTGGATAAGTGGGAACATCCAAGAGCAAACCTTATCCCAACCAGCTCTTTAATTGTCTTCCAATTGAAAAACCCTCGGATTCAAAGAAATCAAAATCAACCTTTCTACCCATTGTGATAACTCTCCGGCTAAGGTATCTACCTGTGGAGATGAGGGGATTGTCTGAATGGGTGGAAGAATCTCGCTTGGAGACGGCTCACGGACGGGACGCCGTGCCGACGCTTCCCGTGGTCAGGCGCTCCAAGAACTGATCCTCTCCGCTTAGGTGCCATTAGATCCTTGGGAAGGTTCGATTTGAGGGAATTTGGTTGGGGAGGTTTTGAGAGAGTTTGGAAAGGATTTGGAAAGATGAAATGACGAGGTGTCGACTGCCCTAATAAATCAATTTGGGACCCAGGTGTCGACTCCCGCAAAGTCGGGTGTCGACTCCAAATCGCTAACACAGTCAGCGCTCGAACTGGAGTCGGCTCCACTTATACGGGTGTCGGCTCCAAGGTCAAGGACCGAGAGCGACACAGTCAGAGGTGTCGACTCCTCATTCTGAGGTGTCGACTCCACTGACAGTTTCAGAGAAAAATAATGAGATTCAAACACTGAAACTTGTCAAAATAAGTTCAATAAAATTTTGAAAAAATCTTTGGAATATGAAGATCAAATTGCTCAAATGACTAGATAATTTGTCCTTAAAATTATGAAAGGAATTTCAAAATTAATAGAAATCTAGATAGTCATTCCTTAAGGGTTTCAAAATCATTCCAAAGGGTCACAAATCCCTAATTCACCTCTAAGATAACAAAATCTCTCTTCACTCAAAGGTTTTGTAAATATGTCAGCTAATTGTTCTTCAGTATTAACATAATCAAGACAAATTTCATTATTAGCTACATGTTCTCTTATAAATGATATCTAATTTCAATGTGTTTGTTCTTGAATGTTGAATTGGATTTTTAGTTAAATTTATTGCACTTGTGTTATCACATCTAATGGAGTTTTATCAAGTGTTATGCCATAATCTTCAAGTTGTCGCTTAATCCAAAGGATTTGAGCACAGCAACTTCCAGCTGCAACATATTCTGCTTCAGCAGTTGATAATGCAACCGAATTTTGCTTTTTGCTAAACCAAGAGATTAAGTTACTTCCTAAGAATTGACATGCACCACTTGTGCTTTTTCTATCTAATTTACATCCAGCATAGTCAGAATCAGAATATGCAATTAAGTTTAATGTTGAGTCTCTAGAATACCATAAACCTACATTTTTAGTTCCACTTAATATCTTAAATTCTTTTACAGCAATTAAGTGAGATTCTTTAGGTTCAGATTGAAATCTAGCACATAAACATACTGCAAACATAATATCTGGTCTACTTGCTGTTAAGTAAAGAAGAGATCCGATCATACCTCTATAATACTTTTGATCTACTTTCTTACCATCTTCATCTTTGTCCAATTTGCATGAAGGACTCATAGGTGTTCCAAGGGGTTTGATTGACTCCATTCCAAACTTCTTGAGAAGTTCTTTGTGTATTTGGCTTGGTTGATGAAAATTCCCTCTTTGCTTTGTTTGATTTGAAGTCCTAGGAAGAAGTTGAGTTCTCCCATCATGCTCATTTCGAATTCACCCTGCATTAACTTAGCAAATTCTTGACATAAGAGATTGTTAGTAGCACCGAATACAATATCATCAACATATATTTGTACTACTAATAAATCTTTATCTTTTCTTTTCAAAAATAGTGTTTTATCAACATTTCCTCTTGTAAAATCATTTTCAATTAGAAATTTACTTAATCTATCATACCAAGCTCTAGGTGCTTGTTTTAAACCATATAGTGCTTTGTGCAATTTAAAAACATGATTTGGAAATTCATGATCTTCAAAACCAGGTGGTTGTTCAACAAAAACTTTCTCATTTATAAATCCATTTAAAAATGCACTTTTAACATCCATTTGAAATAAATTGATATGCATATGACATGCAAATGCAAGTAATAATCTAATTGCTTCTAATCTAGCTACAGGTGCAAAAGTTTCATCAAAATCAATTCCTTCTTCTTGATTATATCCTTTTGCAACTAATCTAGCTTTGTTTCTAATTACTATGCCATTTTCATCTAATTTATTTCTAAATACCCATTTTGATCCTATAACAGAATGATCTTTAGGTCTATCTACAAGTCCAAACATTATTTCTAGTAAATTGATTTAATTCTTCTTGCATAGCTAACATCCAATTATTATCTTTTTCAGCTTCTTCAATAGTTTTAGGTTCAATTTGAGATACAAATGCAAGATGATTATTGATGTTTCTCATTGATGATCTAGTTCTTACTCCTTGAGATGGATCACCTATAATTAATTCTTTGGATGACCATAGGCATATCTCCAATCTCTAGGAAGATCTACATCATTATGATTTGCATCAACACATCAACACTAGGAGAATCATATCTTTAGCTTCTTGTTCATGATCTGAAGATACATCTATATTAATTTTTCAATATCTTTCTAAATGTTTGTATCTTCCTCATCATCAATCTTTTCAGAACTGATGCTAAAGATTCATCAAAAACTACATGAATAGATTCTTCTACAATTAAGTTTCTCTTGTTAAACTCTATAGGCTTTACTAGATGTTGAATATCCTAAGAATATGCCTTCATCAGATTTTGCATCAAATTTTCCTAGATTATCTTTACCATTATTATGAATGAAACATTTACAACCAAATGCATGAAAATAACTTATGTTTGGTTTTCTATTATTCCATAGTTCATAAGGTGTTTTCTTAATGATTGGCCTAATTAAAGCTCTATTAAGAATGTAACATGCCGTGTTTATAGCTTCCGCCCAAAAGTACTTTGGTAGTTGCTTTCACATAGCATGGTACGGGCCATGTCTTCTAAAGTTCTATTTTTTCTTTCAACTACTCCATTTTGTTGTGGTGTTCTAGGTGCTGAAAAATTATGATGAATGCCATTTTCAATGCAAAATTTTTCAAATAAATGATTTTCAAATTCAGTGCCATGATCACTTCTTAGAGACACTATGGTGTTGTTTTTCTCATTTGTGACCTTCTTGAAGAATTTCAAAAATATGGAAAGGTCTCATCTTTATGAGCTAAAAACAATACCCAAGTGTATCTAGAATAATCATCTACAATCACAAGACCATATTTCTTTCCTCCTAGACTTGTGGTTCTAGTAGGTCCAAAAAGATCCATGTGAAGTAGTTCAAGTGGCCTAGAAGTGGAAACAATATTTTTAGTTTTGAAAGAATTTCTAGTTTGTTTTCCAAATTGACATGCATCACAATTTTGTTATTTTCAAAATCTAGTTGTGGAAGTCCTTTTACTAAATCCATTCTAATTAATTTTGAAATAAGGTGTGTGCTTGCATGACCTAATCTACGATGCCACAACCAACCAATCTCATTCATATTAGCATTATTAGCAACTAAGCAATGATTACTAGTAGACAAATTGTCTAAATCAATCAAGTATACATTGCCATTTCTATTTCCAATAAAACAATGCTATTATCAATGGGATTAGAAACAGTGCAAATAGAAGCTTCAAATGATACTTTAAAACCTTTATCACAATTGGCTAATACTAATTAGATTATGCTTTAAACCATTAACATATAAGTACATTTTCAATAAATGTGGAGGGAGTTATTTGAATTTTACCAAACCCCATGATTTGGCCTTTGCCATTATCACCAAACGTAACAACTCCTCCCTTTTTGCTTTCAAGGGTGATGAATTGATCCTTGTCACCCGTCATGTGTCTTGAGCAGCCACTATCGAGATACCACTTTCGCTTTGATCTTTTGGCCGCAAGACACTCCTGCAAAAATAATCAAGTCTTATATTTAGGTACCCAAGCTTTCTTGGGTCCTTCATGGTTAGTAGCAAAAAAATTGTTCCTTTTGGAACCCATATTTTCTTTCCTTTAACATTTAATTTCTTGTTATTTTCTTGATTACATTCAAGGATTTATGCCTTTCTTGTTACAATAATGACATAAATTCATTTTTTTGTTCTTTTCTAAAAAGTTTTTGACAATTTTTGTTTTATGTTAGGTCTATATCCTAACCAGCCTTATCAAATATAGCTCTTTGATTCTTAATAATAAATTAAGTTTTTCAGAACTATAAGTAAATTTATCAACATATTTTTATATTTATCAACTTCCTTCTTTAATTATCATTTTCATTGGAAATTGATTCTTTTTCTTTCAAATTCATTTTCTTTCAATTTTTCAACTTCAAGTTTAAGTTTTCTTTTCTCTTTAAAATTTAATTTTCATTTTTCAAAAACTTATATTTCTTTTTCAAAATTTAAAATCAACTAAGTTCATTGAAAGCTTCAATAATTCATCAAATGTAAATCATCAAGGGTTTCAGAACTTACCTCGTCATCGTCGTTTGCCATAAAGCAAATGTTGCAACTTCTTTTTGTTCTTCCTGAAGAGGATTCTTCACTATCACTCCATGTTGCAACATAAGCTTTCTTCTTCTTCTTGTAGCTTTCTTCAATTGAGGACATCATATCTAAATGCCCGGTTTCTTACACTCATAACATATCAAGGGCTCTTTTTCTTTTTCTTGTCCTTTCTTTTTCTTTTTCTCCTTCCATTTTTGTTCCAATTTTTCTTGTGGAAGGGTCTCCTTCTTTCATGAATTTTTTAAATTTTCAAGAGAGCAGTCTCATCATCATCATCATCATCACTGCAGCTCTCCTCACTTTCTGCAGCCTTGAGAGCAATGTTTTCTTCTTTTGACTTCCTCCTCTTGATGCTGCTTCATGTCAAGCTCATGGGTCATAAGGATCCTAGAAGCTCCTCCAAAGGTAAAAGTTTAGGTCCTTTGGCTTCTTGGATTGCTGTCACCTTGCTTCCCACGATCTTGGAAGTGACCTAAGAATTTTACGAACAAGTTCAGAATTAGTATAAACTTACCAAGACTTTTCAAACCATTTACAATATCAGTGAATCTAGTGTACATGCATGTGATGGTTTCAGTTTGTTCCATGCTAAACAATTCATATTTATGAACCAAAATATTATTTTTGATTCTTTACTTGGTTTGTACCCTCATGGGTAACCTCTAATCTATCCCAAATTCTTTTGCGGAATTACATGTAGAGATTCGATTAAATTCATTAGCATCTAAGGAACAATATAAAACATTCATGGCTTTAGCATTAAGCTGAGCCATTTTCTATCATTATCATTCCAATCCCTTTCGGGCTTAGGAACAATAGTGCCATCTAATGTGTGGGTGTGTACTAGGTCCATTAATTATAACCCCATAATTCATAATCAAAGCTTGAATGAATATCCTCATTCTAGCTTTCCAATAAATAATTAGTTCCATTAAACAAAGGAGGTCTATTCGTAGAATGACCTTCAAAAAGATGAACCACTTGAGTTGCCATTTGGATCTTTAGCTCTTGATCGTGAGATCAAAATCAAATGAGCACTTGCTCTGATACCAATTGTTGGCCCAGATGGCAACCCAAGAGGGGGGGTGAATTGGGTTCTTAAAAATTTAACCTTTTAAAACAATTGCTTTGAATAAAAGATTAAGTGCAGGATAAATATTAAGCACAAACAAAGAGATAGAGAGAGAGACAAAAGCACGGCAAACACAAGGATTTTATAGTGGTTCGGTGTATCCAACACCTACGTCCACTCCCAAGATCACTTGGGTCCACACTATAATCTCTAGATTACAGCCGAGTTGTTTTACAAGCTCACAACTCAAACTTGTTGTTTTCCCGGGATCACAACGAACCCAGCTGGTTTTCGGGCTCACCAGCACAAAACCCAAACTCAAGCTAATCTAGCTTGACCGAGGTATACTACCTCCACTAATTCAATCCCCCTGATTGAACTAGCAAAACAAATGAGAATAGAGTTTACAATAATAAACAGCTCCTCAATGAGCAAATATTCAATAAAATAAACAAGGTTAGAAAAGCCTGTTTGAAGCTTGATTTGGCTTTTCTTCTTTTCTTCTTTTCCTCTTCTCCTTTGAGATGTTGAATCAGCCTCAGCTTGGATTCTTCACAAAGATTTGCAGATGAGAAGTTGGGAAAAACAGGGATTTTGGCTTCTTTTTCTTTTGAAAATCCTCGATTTTGAAATTGAATGCCTTGGATTTCTCTTTGAGCTTTCTGGAGTTGAAGATTTGAACTTTGATTCTTTCCTCTGATTTCAGCTCAAGACTTCTTGGATTTTTAATTTGATTTTTCTCTATTTTCTTCTTTTTTCAAACGAACGGGCTCCCCTTTTATAGATTCTTCTTAATATTAGGTGAAAAACTAGCCATTATGTCCTTGGATTCCTCCTACATACAAAAAAATGCCGTTAGAGATTAGGTGAGAAAATATTACCGTTGGAGCTGTTCTGACATTTTGAAAATCCATTCCTGACAGGTTGGAGTCGGCTCCAACTTTTCAGGTGTCGGCTCCAAGTCGTGTATCAAAAATAGAAAGTAAAAGTTCGTTGAGGAGTCGGCTCCGGAAAAGGTAAGTGTCGGCTCGCTGCGTTCAGGTGTCGGCTCTGAAAAACTGTAAATGTTGGCCCCAGGGTAGTCCAAAAATAATTGGAGTCGGCTCCAGGGTAGTCCAAAAACATACTTTCTGTTCCCGCATTGGAGTCGGCTCCAGACACTGTAAGTGTTGACTCTGAAACTCTGGGTGTCGGCTCCGAAACACTGGGTGTCGGCTCTAGACGTGCCAAAAATCAGAAAAGCATTTGATCGGCCATGGGGTCGGCTCCAGACTTTCTAGGTGTCGACTCCAGGCTCTGAATTTTGAAACATACCTTTGGCATTTGATTCAAAACATGTTTCTTTATACCTTTTGATTAATCAAACATTTTTAAGCCTGAAACACTTGTTAAATTTATTAGTAACAAAATGAATATACTAATATCTTTTATTAATCATCAAAATCAATAATTGGGTCAACATAAGCCAAGTGGATTTGAGCTTTTCTTCTTTTCTTCTTTCCTCCTCTCTTTTTAATGGTTGAATCAAGCTTCAGCTCTGATTCTTGACCGAAATCTATTGGAGAGAACTTTAAGGAAATAGGGCTTTGCTCTTCTCTTTTCTTCTTTGAAAATCCTTCGATTTTAAACTTTTAGGGCTTGGTATTTTTCTTGAATCTCTCTTCAGATGAAAGGTATGGACTCAGAGATTTCACTTTGAAATTTCTCTCTTTTTCACTAAAAATTTTCTTGATATTTTTTTTCCATTTTTTCTCTCTATTTTTCCTCTCTTTTTTGAACGGACGAATCCCCTTTTTATAGATTTTTCAATCTGAGATTAGGTGAGAAAATAGCCATTGAAATGTACTTTGGATGATTCTCTACGCAAGAAAATATATCCGTTGAGAGTTAGGTGGAAAAATATATCTGTTAGAGCTGATCTGGCACTTTTAAAAATTATCCTTGACAGATTGGAGTCGGCTCCAACTTTTCATGTGTCGGCACCAGATCGTCTTCCCAAAATAGCAAAAAATCAATTCATCGTGGAGTCGGCTCCGACTTTATAAGGTGTCGACTCACCGCTGACTGGAGTTGACCCCCGATTTCTAAAGTGTTGGCTCCAAGAATTGCTCCGAAAACATAGTCTCTGTGAATCAGGTTAGAGTCGGCTCTCGAAATCCATGTGTTGGCTCTGGCTTCTGAAGTAGAAAATAGTTTCTCTGTATCTCAGGTTGGAATCGGCTCCACCAGGCCGGGTGTCGGCTCCGAAACTTCAGGTGTCGGCTCCGAAACTCTAGGTGTCGCTCCGAACTGTGCCAAAACATTGAACTGTTCTGATACGCCCTGGGGTCGGCTCCAGCCACAGTAGGTGTCGGCTCCAAGTTTTGAACTTAAATAAATTCCATTGAAATTCAATTCAAAACTGATTTCTAAGTACCATTTGGATAAATAACCGATCTTAATTCCTGAAACACTTATCAAATCTATCATAAACATAAGGAATATACTCATAATTTTTTATTAATCATCAAAATCAATAATTGGGTAAATAATTTCTCAATAATTTCCTCAACAATCTCCCTCTTTTTGATAATGACAAAAACATTGAGTATATGCATAATCAATTAATGCATAATTGATAAAACATTTTAAAATTAAGGTTAAGCTCCCTCTTAATGAAATAGCTCCCCCTATATGTGTGCATATGTTAAGTTTATTGATGTAGGAAGAAATAAACTTCGAGGCATGCATATTTTTAAAATTTGATAACTATTATCAATGCGGAAGCTAAAAGATTACATATTAATCTATCTAATATGCATCAAGATCATATCTTTGCCTTATATATAGGATCGCTTGATCTAAAATATGCATATAAATAATCATCAAGATCATATCTTGATCCTCAACGTAAGAAGTCGTACTTCTTGCCTTGAATCATGCCTTAAGGTTTAGGGATCATATCACTTACCTTAAGGGTAGTTGGTAAATCCTTTTGTGCTCTGCAGCCATTCAATCGTCCAGCCTCTAGTATCGTCCACACGAAGCCCCGGATGATCGGATTTCTGAGAGTGCTAGCTCGCGGAAAAATGACTTTGCTGATCTTGAATCCTCTCACTTGAATCTTCCTCCAAGATCCACCAAGCTTTTGCTAACACCAGAATCACCATGATTTTCTATTCTAACCTTTTTAGAATTACAATCCACGACATGTCGTGTGTTGTTGTTCTGTGTAATCTGGTGAGGGATGTGCTCTATTATAGTCTCATTTCAGCCAGCCCATTGAATTTTGACATTAAGAATTTCATCGTTTGGCAAAAAGCAAAGAGACGCCGAACCAAAGAGTCACGATGCTTGGTTAATTCCGACGTTCGGTGAAAACCAAGGAGACGTGGCGTTTTGTTAATTCCGACGTCGGTGAGAACTAAAGAGATGTGAATTCTAACACTTAGAATTTCATCACTTGGTTGATTCAAAGAGGCACATTAATTCCACTTTAATTCTAACATTTAGAATTCCGATGAAAATGGTTTGGAGAGGATTAAATTAATACATTAAATTCTAAATGAGAATTTAATCTCTTAGACATTAGTTATCTCATAATGTGAGATACTTATACGAGAGGTTTGGGTTCATGTAATGGTTTAATCTGATATGAATTTATTGGACTGAACCCACATGATCATGGTCCTAGCCCAAATCAAATTTGGCTAGTCCTGAATCTATTTAAATCCAAATCAACTCTAATTTCAAATCAATATTTGAAATTGATTAGTCCTTCTAATAGACTTAAACCAAATTGAATCTTATTCACTTGTACTTAACCAAATTGAGATAATTCAATCAATCAAATTGATTAATTAAATCATATATGATTCTCAATCGTTGATCAGCAAATAGATCATCCTAGGAAACTTCTATGCGTGTGACTCTCTAGGTTCAAACCTAAGCCGATGTGCCTATCTAGCAATGAAACCTAACGTCCGGATAGGTCGAAGAGTTGCTGAGCAAACTCCAAGAACCCTAAGAAACAATTACCGTATAATTCATCCTCTTATCCATAAATGCTAAGGATGGCTTAAGAGCCTGTCAACTCTACACAGCGAATCCATAAAGTGATTTCAATTTTAGTGATCATGTGACTTTCACATGAAGTGCCTTGGCCAAGGTCTTGCTAAATTGAAACACAAGCATTTCTCCTTTTAATGGGATAGGTCAAATTCCATCTTAATCCATAATTGACTACCATAAGTACTTGACTGCACCCAGTAACCTTTCGTAGCTGGATTAGAAATCCAAGTGGTCTGGCACCTAAGTACAATGAGTTGCTTGCAAGTCACCGGTTGTGATCTTTAGGTCTAAAGGATACTTATACCCATATCTTCTTGGATTAACTCTTGACAGCAGAGTATCCAAAAATGAGTCATGTTCGGTGAAATGTATTCCTACACTTTCACCTGTATGTCATACTAGTGTATCTACACTCATTGGTTAAGAGGACAACCAACAAATATAATATACAACGTCCTATAATTGATAGTACTATGGCCCTGTCATAGTATATCATTTGGTCGCGAACTCTTTTAAGGACCTTCAAAGATAAATCCTCCTTTATCGTGAAGGAAGATCCTGAGGGCTTCATTACTATTAGGAGTTATAAGAAGATATTCTTGTAATGAATAAACTGTCAAATAACTTTTATTAATATATCAATTTATATACAATTTATATTAGCATAATCATCAAATGATTGGCTTTAGGATACAATTCCCAACAAACTCCCACTTAGCCTAAAGCCACTCATTACAGTATCTAATACCCATCTTCAATTTATAGTCATCAAACTCCCTGATGCTGAGTACTTTAGTAAATGGATCACCTAGGTTTTTCTTTCCATCAATCTTCTGAAGATTTATGTCACCTCGGTCTATAATCTCTCGTATAAGATAAAATCGGCACAGTATGTGCTTGGTGCACTGATGTGCTCGTGGTTCCTTTGCTTGAACTATGACACCAGTGCTATCACTGTACAACAGGACTGGTCCATCTATGGAAGGTGTCACTCCAAGCTCAGAGATAAACTTTCGCAGCCACACAACTTCTTTCGCAGCATCTGATGCAGCGATGTACTCTGCCTCGCATACCGAATCTGCCACTGTATGTTGCTTGTAACTTTTCCAGCAAACAGCTCCACCATTTAGGATAAACACAAAACCCGATACACTTTTGCTATCATCATGATCTGATTGGAAACTAGAATCAGTATATCCAACAAGTTTCAAATCAGACTCTCCATAGACTAACCACTGGTCCTTAGTGTTTCTCAAATACTTAAGGATTGTCTTAACAACTTGCCAATGTTTTTCTTCTGGATCATATTGGTATTACTTACTACTCCTAGTGAGTATGCCACATCTGGTCTTGTACATGTTATGGTATACATAATCGATCCCACTGCCGAAGCATATGGAATTCGACTCATACGTTCTCTTTCATTAGGAGTTGTCGGACAATCCTTCTTAGAAAGATGAATTCCATGGCCTATAGGAATGTTGGTCCAGATAGCAACCCAAGAGGGGGGGGTGAATTGGGTTTTTTAATAATTTAAACTCTTTTGAAATATAACCCCAAGCAGAAATAAAAACTTAGATTCACACAAATTAAACTGAATAAGCACAAATAGAGAGTTGAAGATAAAGAGACAATCACGGCAAACATAGGAGATTTTATAGTGGTTCGGTGTACCTACACCTACGTCCACTCCCAAGTACCTCTTGGGTCCACACTATAATCAAACTGATTACAGCAGAGTTGTTTTGCAAGCTCACAACTCGAACTTGTTGTTTTCCGGGTGCACAACGAACCCAGCTGGTTTTCAAGGCTCACCAGCACAAAACCTATCACCACAAGCTAATGCTTGCACAAGGCTAACAGCCTCAACTGAATCAATCACCAGATTGACCCAGCAAACAATATTTATTTTACAAATAAACAGCTCCTCAATGAGCAAATATACAATAATGAAACAATAATAAGAGATAGGAATCAAAGCCTGATTCGCAGATCTTGGTGGCTTCTTCCTTCTCTTCCTTTGAATGGATCTTCCTTCAAGATGCTCTTGAGCTCAGAAGATGGAAAACTAGGGCTTCTTTCTTTCTCTTGAGATTTCTTCTAAATAGACAGCAAAAGCTTGGAATCTCTCTCTCTTCTTTTGGGAATCAGTATGATCTTTCCTTACAAGTTTTTCCTCTTTTCTTTTCTGATAGATCTCAAAGATTTTCTCTATTCTTTTCTTTTTGCCTCTCTTTTTTTCTTTTTTGGGATGCAAAACCTCTTCTTATAGATCCCGATTAATCCATAAATAGTTTGAAACTATCCGTTAGAAACAAGTGTAAGAAGGATTAGATCCATAAATAACAATAGCCGTTGGGATTAAAATAGATAAAGATAAAGTTTAGAGTCGTTCTGACAGTTCTGGAGCCGTGTCTGACATTCTGGAGTCGGCTCTAACTTTTCTGGAGTCGGCTCTAACTCGAAATTCTTTAATCCGCTCGATCTGGAGTCGTCTCTGACTTTTCTGGGGTCGACACAAAATTCTTCTGGAGTCGACTCTAACAGTCTGGGAGTCGACTCTAAGTCGTGGCCTGAAAAACCATCGTTCTGTCTTTTCTGTTGGAGTCGGCTCTAACAGTCCCGGAGTCGACTCTAAGTCTGTGCCATTTTTCGGAGTCGACTCTGCGATTCCATGTGTCGACTCTAATGTCTGCAATCTTACCTTGACATTAGATTCGAACCAGAACTTGATTTGACTCTTGATTTTGATCATCAAATTGACTTATAATCTGAAAAACTTAATCAAAATCATTAGTAACTTCAAATGTTATACTCAAATAGTTTTGTTAATCATCAAAATCCTCAATTGGGTCAACAATCTCCCCCTTTTTGATGATGACAAAAACTTTGAGTATATGCATTAAAAATTCATTTGAATTGAAGAATTATAGACATTGTTAAAGCTTTGAGACTTCCTAACAGAGAATTTGATGCCAATATTCAAAATGAATAAAAAAAAATACAATACTTGACATCAATCAAGATGATTTAACTTTTATATGGAGAAATTTATTAAGCTCCCCCTGCATTGAATAGCTCCCCCTATGTAGATAAACTGAATTCAATTAAATCAATTAGAATCTCAAAAAATTTTCTCTCCCCATCTCAAATTGTTCTTCATTTTCTTTCTCTTTCTCTTATATGCATATACAATTATCTCTCCCCCTTTTTTGTTATCAGCAATAAGGTGAATTTAAATAAAAAAAGGTTATCAGAGCGGGTTGTTGGTTCAATTAATCATAAAGATAGTAAACTCATTCATTGAAATTCAATCAATCAATCATAGACAAATTTAAAATAAAAGTGTAATTGTATTCCAAAGCAAGATTCATTACATGTGTTTCAGTAAAGTGACATATTCAAGTATGTAATTCCTAGATACATGCTAAAAGCAAGAAAGCAAGAAATCCTAAGATACAACTAGGATAGGATATCAAAATCAAATATGCTTATATACAATTTTCTTTAAATGTCCAATCATTTCCATAACATCATCTTTTTGGTCTTCTTAAAACTTTCAAGACAAGCTTCAATTTGAGAGACGGCAAGGTCGATATCTTTCTTTAGTTGACTGGTAGCATGAAGATAAGTTCCAGAACCGTCTGCAATGCCTTCCATCCTTTCAAAAATCTTATGAAGATCAGTGCTAAAGGATTCTACGGAATTGCTAATGAAAAAGAAATCATGTCAAGTCTTGAATTGATCTCATCCTTTAACTGATTGAACTCCTCTCTCAACTTACACATATCATTTGTCCTTTGACTATCATACTCAGCCAGTAAAGCTCTGAGCTGACCAATTTGCTCCTCAGAAAATCTTTCAGATGCCAATGCTGACTGATGTGGGTGAGAGCTAGGTCCAGCCTCTGAGGGTCCAGCAGATGGTCCAGCAGAAGAAGGTCCAGCAGATAGTTCAGGAATATCCTCTCCTCTGACCTCCTCAACTCTAACCTCTTCAGCTCTGGCCTCATGTCCTCTTTTTATCCAATTTCCATTTTCTTTTCTGAAGCCCATCGGTGAATTGTAGAGACACTATAGTAATCTGTATGCCTTAATTTTCTTAGTGGCTCATTATCCATTATAAGTACACCTTGGCTTCTGAAACCAATGTCAAAATCATACCATATGGCAATGTAGATCTCTTCTTAGTAGCTGCCTCCGCCATATAGCCTATCATCATCCAGCAAGATTGACAGGTCTTCCAGTGAGAATAGTCCATCAATAAGATGTCTCGCTCCGAGACATATTCAAACCTTCCGATTTTAGGAAATAAAATTCTTCCACAAATATTGTGAAGTAATCTGAGTTCCAAATTAAGTTGATTTGCCAAGATTTCTTCAAACTCAGAAACTTCTCTCCCTAACATCCTTGATAGGGCACCTCCTCTATCTTCATGTTGATATTCAACTAAACCAATGGTAGGCATCTCCAATAATTTCCAAGGGTTTCAGCCTGATGATTACTTTGTTCCTCTTACAACACTCACTAAGCCTCCCTCTCCTCTACATAAATCATTATAAAATTCTCTCACTAGGGCAGGGTAAGTAGGGACATCCAAAGAACAGACCTTCTCCCATCCCATTTCTTTCAACAATCGTCCAATAGCAAAGCCCTCCGAAACAAAAAATCAAAATCTACTTTTCTTCCGGTGTAATGGCCTTACCCGCTAATTGGTCAACTCGAGAAGATGGTGAGGGTGGAGAGTCATCTTGAGTGGCAGATGAAGAAGATGACGAAGGTTGCCTCCGATTTGAACGGCGCTTCGTCGGAACAGTCGAACCACCAATGATAGCACGCCTTTTGGGAGCCATGGGATTCGATTGGAATGAGTTTTGAGATTTGGAGGATTTGGAGGGTTGGAATCGGTTTGGAACGGTTTGGAAAAGGTTTAGGAGACGATAGGTCGTTTGGGGTCGACTCCGCCTTTTTATTTTGACCTAGTTCCACTTAGAGTCGACTCCCGAAAATGAGGTGTCGGCTCCGAACCAGAAATCTGTCAGCGCCCGAATTAGAGTCGGCTCTACAGAAGCCAGAGTCGGCTCTAATTGCCCAGACAGAACATCAAAATATGAAGGTGTCGACTCCACAAACTGCAGGTGTCGACTCCACAACAGTTTCAGAAAAAATCAAATTTCAAGGATCTGAAACTAATCAAATTAATCATCAAACTCTAGATAAGTGTTCCTTAACAATTGGGGAAACAATGAATCAAATTTCTAGATAATTTCCTTATTGGACATAGAGGATTTTCAAGAAATTAATGAAGTCTAGATAGTTGTTGTCCTTAAGAGTTTCAGAAAATCATTCTAAAGGATCACAAACTCCTAATTCTCCTCTAAGATAACAAAATCTTTCCTCACTCAAAGGTTTGGTAAAAATATCAGCTAATTGATCATTAGTATTAACATATTCAAGACAAACATTTTGTTAGTTACATGTTCTCTAATAAAGTGATGTCTAATTTCAATGTGTTTAGTTCTTGAATGTTGAATTGGATTTTTAGTTAGATTGATGCACTAGTATTATCACATTTAATAGGAATTTTATCAAGTGTGATACCATAATCTTCAAGTTGTCGCTTAATCCAAAGGATTTGAGCACAGCAACTTCCAGCTGCAACATACTCTGCCTCAGCAGTGGATAATGCAACCGAATTTTGCTTCTTGCTAAACCAAGAGATTAAGTTACTTCCTAAAAGTTGGCATGCACCACTTGTACTCTTTCTATCTAATTTACAACCAGCATATCAGAATCAGAATAAGCAATCAATTTTAAGGTTGAGTCTCTAGAATACCATAATCCTACATTTTTAGTTCCATTTAAGTATCTAAAGATTCTTTTAACAGCAAATAAATGTGATTCTTTAGGATTAGATTGATATCTTGCACATAAGCAAACAGAAAACATGATATCTGGCCTACTTGCAGTTAGGTAAAGAAGTGATCCGATCATACCTCTGTAATGCTTTGATCTACTTTCTTACCTTCTTCATCCTTGTCCAGCTTGCATGAGGGACTCATTGGCGTACCAAGAGGTTTAGCAGATTCCATACCAAATTTCTTGAGTATTTCCTTTGTGTACTTTGTTTGGTTAATGAAAATCCCGCTTTCTCTTGTTTGATTTGAAGTCCAAGGAAGAAGTTTAGTTCTCCCATCATGCTCATCTCGAATTCTCCCTGCATTAACTTAGCAAATTCTTGACAAAGGAGATTGTTAGTAGCACCAAATATAATGTCATCAACATAAATTTGAACGATTAATAAATCCTTTTCTTTTCTTTTCAAAAAAAGGTTTTATCAACATTTCCTCTAGAAAATCATTTTCAATTAAAAATTTACTTAATCTATCATACCAAGCTCTAGGTGCTTGCTTTAAACCATAAAGTGCTTTGTGTAGTTTGAAGACGTGGTTTGGAAATTCATGATCTTCAAAACCAGGAGGTTGTTCAACATAAACTTCCTCATTTATAAAACCATTTAAAATGCACTTTTAACATCCATTTGAAATAAGTTGAAATTCATATGACATGCAAATGCAAGTAGTAGCCTAATGGCTTCTAATCTAGCAACAGGTGCAAAAGTTTCATCAAAATCTATACCTTCTTCTTGATTATATCCTTTTGCAACTAATCTAGCTTTGTTTCTAATTACCAATGCCATTTTCATCTAATTTATTTCTAAAAACCCATTTAGATCCTATTATAGGGTTTTTAGGTCTTTCTACTAGGGTCCAAACTTGGTTCTAGTGAATTGGTTTAACTCTTCCTGCATTGCTAACATCCAATAACTATCTTTCTCAGCTTCTCTATAGTTTTAGGTTCTATATGAGATACAAATGCAAGATGATTATTGATATCTCTCATTGATGATCTAGTCCTTACACCTTGAGATGGATCACCTATGATTAGGTCCTTAGGATGACCATAAGCATATCTCCAATCTCTAGGTAGATCTTTATCATTATGAGCAATATCAATACCATCATCCTTAGGTGAGTCATCATCCTTAACTTCAGGTTCTTGATCTGAAGATACATTTAATTTTTCAATATCTCTTTCAATCAAAGATGTATCTTCCTCATCATCAATTTTATCTGAACTTGATGCTAAAGACTCATCAAACACTATATGAATGGATTCTTCTACAACTAAGCTTTCTTATTAAATACTCTATATGCTTTGCTAGATGTAGAATATCCTAGGAAAATACCTTCATCAGACTTTGCATCAAACTTCCAAGATTATCCTTACCATTGTTATGAATAAAACATTTACAACCAAATGCATGAAAATAACTTAAATTTGGTTTCCTATTGCCATAGTTCATAGGGAGTTTTCTTAAGGATAGGTCTAATTAGGGCTCTATTTAGGATGTAACATGCTGTGTTTATAGCTTCCGCCCAAAAATATTTTGGAAGTTGGCTTTCACATAGCATGGTACGGGCCATGTCTTCTAAAGTCCTATTCTTTCTTTCTACAACTCCATTTTGTTGGTGTTCTAGGTGCAGAAAAGTTATGATGTATGCCTTTTTCAAAACAGAATTTTTCAAATAAGTGATTTTCAAATTCAGTTCCATGATCACTTCTAATAGACACTATGGTAGTGTTTTTCTCATTAGTGACTTTCTTAACGAATTTCATGAATATTGAGAAAGTCTCATCTTTGTGAGCCAAAAACATTACCCAAGTGAATCTAGAGTAATCATCTACTATCACTAGACCATATTTCTTTCCTCCTAGACTTGTGGTTCTAGTAGGTCCAAAAAGGTCCATGTGTAGTAGCTCTAGTGGCCTAGTAGTTGAAACAACATTCTTAGATTTGAAAGAAGTTCTTTTGTTTTCCAAATTGACATGCATCACATATTCGATTATTTTCAAAATTTAAGCTAGGAATACCTTTAACTAAATCCATTTTTAATAATTTGAAATTAGGTGTGTGCTTGCATGACCTAATCTACGATGCCATAGCCAACCAATCTCATTCATTTAGCATTATCAGCAACTAAGCAATGATTACTTGGAGATAAATTACTCAAATCAATTAAGTACACATTGCCATAACGTTTACCAACAAGAATAATGCTATTATCAATGGGATTAGTAACAGTGCAAACAGAAGCTTCAAAGGAAACCTTGAAACCTTTGTCACACAGTTGGCTAATACTTATTAGATTATGTTTAAGTCCATCAACATATAAAACATTATCAATATGAGTAGATGGAGTAATTTGAATCTTACCAATACCCATGATATGGCCTTGACCATTATCACCAAAAGTAACTACTCCACCTCTTTTTGATTCAAGGGTGATGAATTGATCTTTGTCACCCGTCATGTGTCTTGAGCAACCACTATCCAGGTACCATTTTCTTTTCAGTCTGATGGCTGCAAGACACTCCTGCAAAACATTCATGTCTTAATTTTAGGTACCCAAGCCTTCTTGGGTCCTTCATGGTTAGAGCATTAAATATTGTTCCTTTGGGAACCCAAATCATCTTTCTTTTATTATGTGGAGATTTACACATATAGATTTATGTCCTTTGTTTCCACATTTAAAACAAGTAATATTTGATGATTTTTCAGCATATAAAAATATTTTCAAGATTTTTGCTTTTTAAGTGGATTATATCCTAATCCAGCTTTATCAAAAATAGCTTTTTGATTATTCAAAATCATATTAAGTTTGATAGAGCTTAGAGTAAATTTATCAACTATAGGCTTAAGTCTATCAACTTCATTTTTCAAACTTTCTTTTTCTTTTATCAAAAGTTCTTTATCTACAACATGCTTTTCATTTTCTAAGGATAGTTTTTGCATTTGAGTTTTCAAATCTTTGTTCTTTGAACTTAGGTTGCAAAATCATCATTAATTCATAAAAAGCACTATGCAATTCATCGAAAGTGAAGTCATCAAGAAAACTCGGACTTACCTCATCATTGTCCGCCATGAAGCATAGATTGGCCATTTCACTCTTTTCTTCTTCTTCGGAACTTGAGCTTTCCGAATCGCTCCATGTGGCCATCATTGCCTTCTTTTTGAACTTCCGGGTGCCTTTCTTTAGTTGAGGGCATTCAGATTTAAAGTGACCCGGCTTTTTACATTCAAAGCAAATAACTTCTTTTTCTTTGCCCTTGTCCTCATCTTTTCTTGCAAAGGGCTTTTTCTTTTCAAACTTCTTCTTCTTCATGAATCTTTTAAATTTCCTTGTGATGAGTGCCATGTCCTCATCATCACTTTCATCTTCAGATTCATGAGGCTCTTCCATATATTCAGAAATCTTAAGAGCCATAGTCCTCTTCTTCTTTGACTCATCATCATCAACATGTTGCTTAATTTGAAGCTCATGAGTCATCAAGGATCCCAATAATTCTTCTAGGGGTAGGGTACTTAGATCCTTTGCCTCTTGTATTGCAGTCACTTTAGCTTCCCAAGTCCTAGGCAAGGAACGCAAAACCTTTCTCACAAGATCAGAATTATCATAAGATTTACCAAGACTTTTTAAACCATTAACTATATCAGTAAATCTTGTAAACATATCAGCAATAGATTCACATGCATCCATTTTAAACAATTCATATTTATGAACTAGCATGTTAATCTTGGATTCCTTGACTTGATTTGTTCCCTCATGGGTAACCTCAAGTCTATCCCAGATTTCCTTAGCAGAAATGCAAATAGATATGCGATTGAATTCATTTGCATCTAATGAGCAGTATAAAACATTCATTGCTTTGGCATTGAGTTGTGCCAATTTTTTATCATGTTCATCCCATTCCGTTTCGGTTTAGGAATCTCCATGCCATTAACTCTAGCAGTGGGTGTGTGTGGTCCATTGACTATAATACTCCATAGATCATAGTCAAGTGCTTGAATGAATATTTTCATTCTAGCCTTCCAATAACCATAGTTTGAACCATTAAATAAGGGTGGTCTATTAGTAGATTGACCTTCGGAAAAAGATGAACCAGCTTGAGTTGCCATGTGGATCTTTGACTCTTGATCGTTAGATCAAATCAAATGAGCACTAGCTCTGATACCAATTGTTGGTCCAGATAGCAACCCAAGAGGGGGGGTGAATTGGGTTTTTCAAAAATTTAAACTCTTTTGAAAGATAACCCCAGCGGAAATAAAAACTTAGATTCACACAAATTAAACTGAACAAGCACAAATAGAGAGTTGAAGATAAAGAGACAATCACGGCAAACACAGAGATTTTATAGTGGTTCGGTGTACCTACACCTACGTCCACTCCCAAGTACCTCTTGGGTCCACACTATAATCAAACTGATTACAGCAGAGTTGTTTTGCAAGCTCACAACTCGAACTTGTTGTTTTCCCGGGTGCACAACGAACCCAGCTGGTTTTCAAGGCTCACCAGCACAAAACCTATCACCACAAGCTAATGCTTGCACAAGGCTAACAGCCTCAACTGAATCAATCACCAGATTGACCCAGCAAACAATATTTATTTTTACAAATAAACAGCTCCTCAATGAGCAAATATACAATAATGAAACAATAATAAAGGATAGGAATCAAAGCCTGATTCGCAGATCTTGGTGGCTTCTTCCTTCTCTTCCTTTGAATGGATCTTCCTTCAATATGCTCTTGAGACTCAGAAGATCGAAAAACTAGGGCTTCTTTCTTCTCTTGAGATTTCTTCAAATAGAACAGCAAAAGCTTGGAATCTCTCTCTCTTCTTTGGGGAATCAGTATGATCTTTCCTTACAAGTTTTTCCTCTTTTCTTTTCTGATAGATCTCAAAGATTTTCTCTATTCTTTTCTTTTTGCCTCTTTTTTCTTTTTTGGGATGCAACAAACCCTCTTCTTATAGATCCCGATTAATCCATAAATAGTTTGAAACTATCCGTTAGAAACAAGTGTAAGAAGGATTAGATCCATAAATAACAATAGCCATTGGGATTAAAATAGATAAAGATAAAGTTTAGAGTCGTTCTGACAGTTCTGGAGCCGTGTCTGACATTCTGGAGTCGGCTCTAACTTTTCTGGAGTCGGCTCTAACTCGAAATTCTTTAATCCGCTCGATCTGGAGTCGTCTCTGACTTTTCTGGGGTTGACACAAAATTCTTCTGGAGTCGACTCTAACAGTCTGGGAGTCGACTCTAAGTCGTGGCCTGAAAAACCATCGTTCTGTCTTTTCTGTTGGAGTCGGCTCTAACAGTCCCGGAGTCGACTCTAAGTCTGTGCCATTTTTCAGAGTCGACTCTGCGATTCCATGTGTCGACTCTAATGTCTGCAATCTTACCTTGACATTAGATTCGAACCAGAACTTGATTTGACTCTTGATTTTGATTATCAAATTGACTTATAATCTGAAAAACTTAATCAAAATCATTAGTAACTTCAAATGTTATACTCAAATGTTTTGTTAATCATCAAAATCCTCAATTGGGTCCACAAGGAAGATAGCCTTTCTTAGAATTCTCCATGCTAAACCTCTTTAGCACGGTGTCAATGTACATAGATTGGGATAAACTAAGCATCCTTTTAGATCTATCTCTATAGATCTTCATCCTTATGATGTATGATGCTTCTCCCAGATCTTTCATGGAGAATTTATGATAACCATGTCTTTATTCATTGTAATGCATGGATATCATTCCCGATTAAGAGAATATTATCCACATATAATACAAGAAATATAATAACGGAATCGTTAGCCCATTTATAAATGCAAGGTTCTTCTTTATTCTTAATAAAGCCATAAGATTTGATCACTTTATCAAATCGTATGTTCCAACTCCTAGATGCTTGCTTAAGTCCATAAATAGACTTCTGTAGCCTGCACACTTTAGACTTATCTTCAGATATAAAACCTTCAGGCTGTATCATATACACCTATTCTTCTAAATCACCATTTAGAAAAGCGGTTTTAACATCCATCTGCCAAATCTCATAATCAAAGTGTGCTGTTATAGCTAGCATAATCCGAATGGATTTCAGCATTGCCACAGGAGAAAATGTTTCATCATAGTCAATACCATAACGTTGACGATACCCCTTAGCAACCAGACATGCTTTATAGGTCTCAACCTTTTTGTCTGTGCCTCTTTTCCTCTTGAAAACCCACTTACACCCTATGGGTTTTATCCCTTCGGTAGGTCAACTAATGTCCATACATTATTGTCCTTCATGGAATCAAGTTCGGATTTCATGGCATCAAGCCATTTATTAGAGTCAGTCCTTTGCATAGCATCCATATAGGTGATCGGATCCTCGTTGTTCTCATCGAGTTCAATAGGATCTTCATTCTGGACCAAGAAACCTAAGTATCTGTCCGATTGATATGGTACTCTACCAGATCGCCTTAATGGTGCATCTAAAATGGGTTTTGAGTTTGATCTAATCAACTCAGATTCTAAGGGTTCACTGGTTTGTGTTGTTCCTTCTACTTGATGAACTTCCTCAAGTTCAATATTAGAGCTATTTGTTCCTTCACTAAGGAACTCCTTTTCAAGAAAAACTGCTCTATTACTAATGAACAACTTTTGTTCTTCAGTATTGTAGAAGTAATATCCTTTGGTTTCTTTTAGATAGCCGATGAAAAAATATTTGTCAGATTTGGGTTCAAGTTTGTCTGATTTTGCACATTTCACATAAGCCGAACACCCCCAGACTCTCAGATAGGTGATAATCAGTTTATGTCCATACCACATCTCATGTGGAGTTTTAGAAATAGACTTACTTGGAACCTTATTAAGAATATGACAAGCTGATTCTAATGCGTATCCCCAAAATGATATTGGCAAGCTTGCAAAACCCATCATGGACCGAACCATGTCTAACAGAGTTCGATTCCTTCTTTCTGACACACTGTTATGCTGCGGTGTTCCAGGAGGTGTCCATTGGAGAGAATCACATTCTCTCTTAAATATGTCACAAAGTCATTGGAAAGGTATTCGTCTCCTCGATCTGATCGAAGGGTCTTAATACATTTTCCTATTTGTTTTTCTACTTCTTTATGATATAGTTTGAACATTTCAAACGACTCAGATTTATGTCTCATAAGAAAGACATAACTGAACCTAGAAAGGTCGTCTGTAAAAGTAATGAAGTAGTAATATCCACCTTTGGCACAAGTGCTCATTGGTCCACATACATCAGTATGTACTAGACTCAATAGCTCTTTGGCTCTTTCACCTTTTCCAGTAAAAGATGACTTGATCATTTTACCAAGAAGACAGGATTCACAGGTAGTTAATGATTCACAATCACCAATTTGAAGGATGCCCTCCCGAGTTAACCTGTTTAATCTGTTCTTATTGATATGACCCAGCCGATGGTGCCAAAGATAAATGTCTATGACATCAGTTGTTATAGGGCGCTTACTTGAGTTATACACTACATTCACAGGCTGTGATAATATATAATGCCATTAGATAAATGCCCAGTCATTACAGTGACTCCATTCATAATGATATTCAAAGTAACATCCTTTATTGAAATTTCATAATTACTTTTGGCCAGAAGGCCTACAGAAATTACGTTCAACAAGAACGTTGGGAAAAACTAACAATCATTTAGTATAATGACATTTCTATTGAAAACTATTTCAAGAACTCCTAATGCCAGTACTGAAACTAATCTTCCATCGCTGACATTAAGGAATCTTTCATTGTCCTCAAATCTTCTAGTGACATGTAGTCCCTACAATGAATTGCAAATGTTAAAAGGACTCATAGTATCCAATACCCAGGTCTGATTATCATATACAGAAAAATTACAAGGTGTTATCATATAAATACCTTGTTGAGCAACATCTTGCCCCTTTTTCTTCTTCGGCCTGTTTGGATCAAGTGTGGCAATGTAAAGAGGACAGTTCCTCTTCCAGTGCCCTTGCATCTTGCAACGAAAGCATTCAGCTTGACTTTTATCGACTTTCTTCTTCTGCATCTGACCACTTATAGATGTCCTAGCATGTTGCACATTTTTCTTATTCTTTTTCTTTTTTCCTTTCCCAAAGGGTTGACGCCCTACCTTAGATCCTTCAACCACATTAACCAAACCCTTAGAGAGCTAGTTATCCTTCTCAAAGTTTTGTAACAACCCCAACAAACCGTGGTAGTTGACTGCAGGCTTTATCATTCGAAAATGAGTAAGGAAAAGTCAGAAGGATGGAGGCAAGGAATTCAGAATCGCATCTTTTCCCAACTGCTCATGTAGGGGAAAGCCGAGCTTGCTGAGGAGTTCTATCTTCTCAATCATATACAATACATGATCAGTAACAGGAGATCCATCCCTCATTCGAGCATTAAAAATAGCACAACTAGTCTTGTGCCTTTCAACGTCGTCGGGTGTGCCGAAAGATTCATTCCGGCTGAGCATTCTCGAATCGGCGACCGAATTCATCGTTCATTGCTGCTAGCATGATGCAATGTACGCTGGTTCTATCATTGAGCCACTTCTGATAAGTGTCTTTGTCAGAACTTTGGGTATTTGCATCAAGTATCTTTGGTGCAGGATTATTCAGAATATATAGAATCCTCTCATGCTCAAGGATGATCTTAAGTTTTCTAAACCAGCTATTGAAATTTGAACCATTCAACTTGTCACTATCCAATAGGGACCTTAATGATAAATTAGTGGCCATTTTCTGTATAAGGAAAAACTAAAGTTTATTAATATATAAATTGATTCAGTCTAAAGACTTGGACTTTAGTCTAAAGATTCTCCCACTATTTTGTTCAAATTGGTAGCCTCTACACTCCAATTCGAAGAATTATTCTTAATTATTTAGTGGGTACTAAGATCTACATAGACTACATACAGGCCCAAGTGAAGCTTGGCCAACCCATATGCATCTAAGAGTAGGTTCAAAACCAATTGTTTTTCCAAAACAATTCTTAGTGTTCAATTTTGCCCCATATTCCTCTTCAGCATGCATGGAGTGCCTCCACTGAAAGTTCTGGTTAGGTCCAACCATTAAATGATATAATCAGTGTAACCTATCAATAGACAACCAAGCCCGAGTGAAGCTCGGCCCACCTGACTGTTTATTTAATAGTTACGCTGACTTATCATATAATGAATGATAATTCCGATGGTTGATAAGCATCAGGCATGGAGTGCCTCCAATGATTATCAAGACATCGGACTCATTATCACCCACCTTAATGGGAGGCTATGATCTAGCTATCATATAACTATTTCATTTTAAGGACCTAATAATTTTAGAGGATTTAATAATTTAAAGATAAATTGACTAATCAAGTTCTCCCACTAAATCTATGAAATCGGTAGAATGAAACAAGATTAAGTCAGGTTAAGTGACACCTAAATCAGTCAGACTGATTTCCTTACAGGCAGAGGTCAACCAGAATCAGGTAAATGATCTGAATCATAAATGGTTCACCATATTGACCAAGTGAGTGAGATCGATGGGAGGGATATGTCATTAACTCGTTAAAGACGCATCAATACGAATAGCTCCCAATTAAAAACCATTCGATCGTTGATCCTATAGCAACTTGCCAACTCACCTTGACATCATATGGTTAACCAATTTGATTTGACCATCTAAGAGATTCATGCTCAACCACGGAGCCTAATCTACTTCCATTTGGTTTAATCAAAGAGAAGGACATGATCACTACAACTATTATTTGATTTAGAGCATTCTTAACCTAATCTAATTAATTTAGATTTGATCAAATACTCTTTTAGTCCAGTTGATTTAAACCTTAGGGTCTAACCCTTTATGGACTCGATCTAGCTAACCCAAAAGATTAAATATATTTCATGTTTACATGTCATATATTTCAATCAAGCATCACTTACATTATGTTACTACTCATAATTCCTATATTTAGATCATATCTAAAAAGATTATGAATTAATATTTGACATTCAAATAAAACTCTCATAAATATTTGTATGTTTCATAACATAGACTACAAGCCTTCATATCTTATATCTATGTTTTTATACTAAACATGCAAATATCATGCTTTTATATAACATCAATATAAAACATTTTTGAGAGTGTGTGTAATCTATGTTTTGATGCCAAAGCTAAATTTAAATTTTCTTTAGACTAAGCATCGATGATAAAACAATCGCATGGCAATATGTCACAGAATACCTCATTGAATGGGTAATTTAGATTTTTAATCCATCAGTGACCATATGGCCTTGTGATCAGTTTTAGCCATAATTACACAATTAATAAGAACATTAATTTATATGCAATAAATTAGATCAATATCAAAACCATGGCTCTAATACCATTTGTAGGGAGAAATAAACTCCGAGGCATGCATATTTTTAAAATTTGATAACTATTATCAATGCGGAAGCTAAAAGATTACATATTAATCTATCTAATATGCATCAAATCATATCTTTGCCTTATATCTAGGATCGCTTGATCTAAAATATGCATATAAATAATCATCAAGATCATATCTTGATCCTCAACGTAAAAAGTCGTACTTCTTGCCTTGAATCATGCCTTAAGGTTTAGGGATCATATCACTTACCTTAAGGGTAGTTGGTAAATCCTTTTGTGCTCTGCAACCGTTTAATCATCCGGCCTCTAGTATCGTCCACGCGAAGCCCCGGATGATCGAATTTTTGAGAGTGCTAGCTCGCAGAAAAATGACTTTGCTGATCTTGAATCTTCCCACTTGAATCTTCCTCCAAGATCCACCAAGCTTTTGCTAACACCAGAATCACTAGGATTTTCTATTCTAACCTTTTTAGAATTACAATCCACGATATGTCGTGTGTTGTTGTTCTGTGTAATTTGGTGAGGGATGTACTCTATTTATAGTCTCATTTCAGCCTGTCCATTGAATTTTGACATTAAGAATTCTGTCATTTGGCAAAAAGCAAAGAGACGCCAAACCAAAGAGCCGCGGCG
Organism: Calamus simplicifolius; assembly: GCA_900491605.1. Lineage (NCBI taxonomy): Eukaryota > Viridiplantae > Streptophyta > Magnoliopsida > Arecales > Arecaceae > Calamus > Calamus simplicifolius. Next base: position 39,771 of record UESW01002344.1, on the reverse strand, counting down.
CTTGGTTAATTCCGACGTTCGGTGAAAACCAAGGAGATGTGGCGTTTTATTAATTCCGACGTCGGTGAGAACTAAAGAGATGTAAATTCTAACACTTAGAATTCCATCGCCTGGTTGATTCAAAGAGGCACATTAATTCCACTTTAATTCTAACATTTAGAATTTCGATGGAAATGGTTTGGAGAGGATTAAATTAATACATTAAATTCTAAATGAGAATTTAATCTCTCAGACATTAGTTATCTTATCATGTGAGATACTTATGCGAGAGGTTTGGGTTCAGGTGATGGTTTAATCTGATCTGAATTTATTGGACTGAACCCACATAGATCATGGTCCTAGCCCAAATCAAATTTGGCTAGTCCTGAATCTATTTAAATCCAAATCAACTCTAATTTCAAATCAATATTTGAAATTGATTAGTCCTTCTAATAGACTTAAACCAAATTGAATCTTATTCACTTGTACTTAACCAAATTGAAATAATTCAATCAATCAAATTGATTAATTAAATCATATACGATTCTCAATCGTTGATCAGCAAATAGATCATCCTAGGAAACTTCTATGCGTGTGACTCTCTAGGTTCGAACCTAAGCCGGTAGCATAGAAACAACTTTCTATACTAATCGATGTGCCCATCTAGCAATGGAACCCGACGTCCGGATAGGTCGAAGAGTTGCTTAGCAAACTCCAAGAACCCTAAGAAACAGTTACCGTATAATTCATCCTCTTGACCACAAATGCTAAGGATGGCTTAAGAGCCTGTCAACTCTAAATAGTGAATCCATAAAGTGATTTCAATTTTAGTGATCATGTGACTTTCACATGAAGTGCCTTGGCCAAGGTCTTGCTAAATTGAAACACAAGCATTTTTCCTTTTAACGGGATAGGTCAAATTCCATCTTGATCCACAACTGACTACTACAAGTACTTGACTGCACCCAGTAACCTTTCGTAGCTGGATTAGAAATCCAGGTGGTCCGGCACCTAAGTACAATGAGTTGCTTGCAAGTCACCGGTTGTGATCTTCAGGTCTAAAGGATACTTATACCCATATCTTCTCGGATTAACTCTTGACAACAGAGTATCCGAAAATGAGTCACGTTCGGTGAAATGTACTCCTACACTTTCACCTGTATGTCATACTGGTATCTCTACACTCCTTGGTTAAGAGGACAACCAACAAATATGATATACAACATCCTATAATTGATAGTACTATGGCCCTGTCATAGTATATCATTTGGTCGCGAACTCTTTTAAGGACCTTTAAAGATAAATCCTCCTTTATCGTGAAGGAAGATCCTAAGGGCTTCATTACTATTAGGAGTTATAAGAAGATGTTCTTGTAATGAATAAACTACCAAATAACTTTTATTAATATATCAATTTATATACAATTTACATTAGCACAATCATCAAATGATTGGCTTTAGGATACAATTCCCAACAATTGAAACTTTATGCATATCTTAATTCCTTTTGATGTAAATGTTCATTTAACATATATTATCTTCATTATCTTTTACCATTGTACATGCATATACAAATATCTCTTCTTTCCCTTATCTTTATGCATATACACTCTTCTCTCCCCCTTTTTTGTAATCAACAAAAGGTTAGAAGGTAGTTTGTATAGCTTAAATTAACATCAAACATAGGAGTTGAATAATTCAAACATCAAAATCAAAGGTTAACTCAAAATTCAAGTAACTTAATATCAAAATTCAAATATGATATTCATTGAATACTGAAACATTACAACAAAATGTTCATTTCACTAAACTTCATTACATCATTCAAAATGCAAACAAAATCAAATTACATCATAAAGCAAACTAAACATCAAAATCTAAGAAAATCTAAGAAGTCTCTTAAGCTCTTCTAAGATCTTTCCCATGCCTCTCCTTGTATCTTTATAAAATCATTTAACTTCATCTCAATAAAAGCATGTAACAGTAACTTTTTCTTGTAGCTCAGCATTACACTTTGAATATGTTTCAGAATCTCTTCCAATGTCCTTGATCTTCTCAAAAATTTGCATTAAATCACATTTCAAGGCATCAGAAGAAGTTCCAAAGGATGATTCAATTCTGTTTACTTTATCTTCCAAGGAGTAATACAACTCTCTTATACTCATAAATCTATTATCAAATTCAATCTTCATTCTTTCCTCATGACAAGGAAAGAGTTCCTTAGTTACTCCATTGAATTGAAGAAAATCCAGAAGTAGGAACAGAAACATATGCAGGTGCTGGTGTAGGTGCTGGTGGTGGTGATGATCTACTGTGCTCAGGTGAAGGATGCCTCATGGATGGTCCAGCCTCTGATGGTGTAGTAGCTCCAGTATCAGCTGCCCTATCCTCTAGGTATCCTTTCCTTTTCCAATTACCATTAACCTTCACGAACCCCATACGGTGCACAGTGCCAATGCTATAGTAATCAGTGTGCCTAAGGTTCTTCATAGGTTCATTATCTGAAATAACTACCCCTTAGCTCTGAAATGCTAATGTCAAAATCATGCCGTAAAGCAAAGTTGATCTCTTCTTGCTACCAGCCTCAGCCATATACCATATCATCATCCCAGCTAAATTTATTGGCTGACCTATCAGAACACTGTCCATGATAACAATGTCTCGCTCCGAGACATACTCAAATCTGCCAGTCTTTAGGAATAAAATCCGACCACAAATATTATGTAATAATCTGAGCTCTAGGGGCAACTAGTTTGCCCTAACCTCTTCAAATTTTGTAACTTCCTTTCCAAGCATTCTAGATAAAGCTCCTGCTCTCTCACTGTGGGAATTTGCTATTAATCCAACAACAGGAATCTCTAAAAGATTTCCTAATATCTTAGCAGTCAAATGAATTCTTTTTCCTCTAACAAAACTTACAATACCTCCATCTCCTCTCGACAAATTATGGTAAAACTCCTTAACTAAACCAGGATAAGTAGGAACATCAAGAGAACAAACATTCTTCCAACCTAGCTCCTTTAACTACCGTCCAATAGAAAAACCCTCTGCCTCAAAGAAGTAAAATCAACTTTTCTGCCCATAGTGATCATATGGCCAGCAAGGGTGTCGATTTGAGGTGAAGAAGGGCTTGGAACGGCGCTTGGTGTCGAAGCGAATGAGGTAGAGGACGAACTCGGAGAGGGTTGTCATGTCGGATGCCTCACCATCCGTTTCTCGATCGTCGCCACTCCACTAAACAAGGATCCCCTACGTTTGGGTACCATTGAGTGCTAGGAAATGGTTAATTTGAGAAATCTTGGGTTTTGGAAAGAGTTGGAAAGGATTTGGAAAAGTTTGGAGACAAATAGAATGGGAAAGGTGTGACTCTACCCTAGATAAATCAACCTGGGACCACTTGGAGTCGACTCCCACAAAGTGAGGTGTCGGCTCCAGGTCGCTAACACAATCAGCGCCCGAAGTGGAGTCGACTCTAGAAAGACAGGTGTCAGCTCTAAAATCTCAGACAAAACTAGAGTCGACTCCAATAACTATGGTGTCGGCTCCAAGATAGTTTCAGGAAAAAAATAAGTGTTTCAAAGAATCTAAAACTTGTCTGGATTGTCACCAAACTTTGGATAAATCAACTTTGGAATGTGATGAATCAAGGGGTTCAAATATCTAGATAAATTTTCCTTAAAATCACAAGAAAATTAAAAAAAATGATTGAATTCTAGATAATCATTCCTAGGAGATTTAAAAATCATTCCAATAGATCACAAACTCCTAATTCTCCTCTAAGATAACAAAATCTTTCTTCACTTAGGGTTTTGTAAAAATATCAGCTAATTGTTACATAATCAAATGTCATTATTAGCTACATGTTCTCTAATAAAATGATATCTAATTTAATGTGTTTAGTTCTTGAGTGTTGAATTGGATTCTTAGTTAAGTTTATTGCACTAGTGTTATCACATCTAATTAGTGTTTTATCAAGTGTTATACCATAATCTTCAAGTTGTCGCTTAATCCAAAGGATTTGAGCACAGCAACTTCCAGCTGCAACATATTCAGCTTCAGCAGTTGATAATGCAACTGAATTTTGCTTTTTGCTAAACCAAGAGATTAAGTTACTTCCTAAAAATTAGCATGCACCACTTGTACTTTTTCTATCCAATTTACAAACAGCATAATCAGAATCAGAATATGCAATCAAATTTAATGTTGAGTCTCTAGAATACCATAATCCTACATTTTTAGTTCCATTTAGATATCTAAATATTCTTTTTACTGCAATTAAGTGAGATTCTTTAGGTTCAGATTGATATCGTGCACATAAACATACTGCAAACATAATATCAGGTCTACTTGCTGTTAAGTAAAGTAGTGAACCAATCATACCTCTGTAATATTTTTGATCAACAGGCTTACCATCTTCATCTTTATCTAACTTGCATGAAGACTCATTGGTGTTCTGAGAGGTTTGATTTGTTCCATACCAAACTTCTTGAGAATTTCTTTTGTGTACTTTGTTTGGTTGATGAAGATTCTCTCTCTTTCTTGTTTGATTTGAAGTCTTAGGAAGAAGTTGAGTTCTCCCATCATGCTCATCTCAAATTCACCCTGCATTAACTTAGCAAATTCTTGACACAAAAGATTGTCAGTAGCACCGAATACAATATCATCTACATAAATTTGTACTACCAATAAATCTTTATCTTTTCTTTTCAAAAATAAGGTTTTATCAACATTTCCTCTAGAAAAATTATTTTCAATTAAAATTTGCTTAATCTATCATACCAAGCTCTATGTGCTTGTTTTAAACCATAAAGTGCTTTGTGTAATTTAAAAACATGATTTAAAATTCATGATCTTCAAAACCTGGTGGTTGTTCTACAAAAACTTTCTCATTTATAAAATCATTTAAAAATGCACTTTTAACATCCATTTGAAATAAATTAATGTTCATATGATATGCAAATGCAAGTAATAGTCTAATTGCTTCTAATAGCTACAGGTGCAAAAGTTTCATCAAAATCAATTCCTTCTTCTTGATTATATCCTTTTGCAACTAATCTAGCTTTATTTCTAATTACTATGCCATTTTTATCTAATTTATTTCTAAATACCCATTTAGATCCTATAACAGAATGACCTTTGGGTTTATCAACTAAGGACCATACATTATTCCTAGTAAATTGATTTAATTCTTCTTACATAGCTAACATCCAATTACTATCTTTTTCAGCTTTTCTATAGATTTGGGTTCTACATGAGACACAAATGCAAGATGTGTTAGGAATTGTATCCTAAAGCCAATCATTTGATGATTGAGCTAATATAAATAGCATATAAATTGATATATTAATAAAAGTTATTTGACAGTTTATTCATTACAAGAATATCTTTTTAATACTCCTGATAGTAATGAAGCCCTCAGGATCTTCTTTTACGATAAAGGAGGATTTATCTTTGAAGGTCCTCAAAAGAGTACGCGACCAAATGATATACTATGACAGGACCATAGTACTATCAATTATAGGGTGTTGTATATCATATTTGTTGGTTGTCCTCTTAACCAAGGAGTGTAGAGACACTGGTATGACATACAGGTGAAAGTGTAGGAGTACATTTCACCGAACGTAACTCATTTCTGGATACTTTGCTGTCAAGAGTTAATCCAAGAAGATATAGGTATAAGTATCCTTCATACCTGAAGATTGCAACCAGTGATTTGCAAGAAACTCATTGTACTTAGGTGCTGGACCACCTGGATTTCTAATCCAGCTATGAAAGGTTACTGTGTGCAGTCAAGTACTTGTGGTAGTCAGTTGTGGATCAAAATGGAATTTGACCTATCCCGTTAAAAGGAGAAATGCTTGTGTTTCAATTTAACAAGACCTTGGCCAAGGCACTTCATGTGAAGGTCACATGATCATTAAAGTTGAAATCACTATATGGATTTATTGTTTAGAGTTGACAGGCTCTTAAGCCATCCTTAGCATTTATGGTCAAAAGGATGAATTATACGATAAATATTTCTTAGGGTTCTTGGAGTTTGCTCGGCAACGCTTCAACCTATCCGGACGTCGGGTTCCATTGCTAGATGGGCACATCGATTAGTATAGAAAGTTATTCCTATGCTACTGGCTTAGGTTCGAACCTAGAGAGTCACACGCATAAAAGTTTCCTAGGATGATCTATTTGCTGATCAACGATTGAGAATCATATATGATTTAATTAATCAATTTGATTGATTGAATTATCTCAATTGGATTAAGTACAAGTAAATAAGATTCAATTTGGTTTAAGTCTATTAGAAGGACTAATCAATTTCAAATATTGATTTAAAATTAGACTTGATTTGGATTTAAATAGATTGAGGACTAGACAAATTTGATTTGGGTTAGGACCATGATCTATGTAGGTTTAATCCAATAAATTCAAATCAGCTTAAACCAAAACCCAAACCCAAACCCCTTGCATAAGGATCGCATATGATGAGATAACTTGATTAAATTCTCATGTAGAATTTAATATATTAATTTAATCTTCTCCAAATCATTTCCGTTGGAATTCTAAGTGTTAGAATTCATGTGTAATTAATGTATCTCTTTGAATTAACCAACGATGGAATTCTAAGTGTTAGAATTCACGTCTCTTTGGTTTTCACCGAAACGTCAGAATTAACCAAACGCTGCGTCTCTTTGGTTTTCATCGAACGTCAGAATTAACCAAACGCTGCGTCTCTTTGGTTTTCACCGAACGGCAGAATTCTAAGTGTTAGAATTCAATGGGCTAAAGGCTACATTGAGCCTATAAATTAGAGTACATTCTTCACCAGATCATAGAACACAACACACGATATGTCGTAGATTGAAATTCTAAAGAGTTAGAACACAAAATCTTGGTGTGATCCTGGTGTTAGCAAAAGTTTGGTGGATCTTAGAGGAAGATTCAAGTGGGAGGATTCAAGATCAGCAAAGTTATTTTTTCGCGAGCTAGCATTCTGGGAATCCAATCATTCGGGGCTTCGCGTGGACGATACTAGAGGCCAGATGATTGAACGGCTACAGAGCACAAAGGATTTATCTACTATTCTTAAGGTAAGTGATTTGATCCCTAGATCTTAAGGTAGGCTTCAAGATGAGTAGTATGACTTCTCATCTTGAAGATCAAGATATGATCTTGATGTTTTTATTTATATGCATAATTTAGATCAAACGATCCTATAGTATAAGGCAAATATATGATCTTAATGCATGTTAGATAGATTAATATGTAATCTTTAAGTTTTCGCATTGATAATTGTTATCAATTTTTAAAATATGCATGCCTTGGAGATTATTTCTCCTTACAAATGGTATCAGAGCCTTGTTTAGTCTTGATCTAATTTATTGCATATAAATTAATGCTCTTATTAATATTGTAATAATAGCTAAAACGGATCATCAGGCTATCAGGTCATAAATGGATTAAAAATCCAAATTACCCCATTCAACAAGATATTATATGGCATATAGAACTCTCAAAATGTTTTATATTTAATACATATTGATGTTATATAAAAGCATGATAATTGCATGTTTAGTATAAAAACATAAATACGAGAGTCTTATTTGAATATCAAATATTTATTCATAATCTTTTTAGATATGATCTAAATATAGGAATTATGAGTAGTTGTATAATGCAAGTGATGCATGATTTGAAATATATGACATGAAATATATTTAACCTTATGGGTTAGCCTAATCAGGTCCATAAAGGGTTAGACCCTAAGGTTTAAATCAGAAGGACTATAAGAGTATTTGATCAAATCTAAATTAATTAGATTAGGTTAAGGATGCTCTAAATTAAACAATAGTTGTAGTTGATAATGTCCTTGTCTTTGATTAAACTAAATGGAGGTAGATTAGGCTCCGTGGTTGAGCATGAATCTCTTAGATGGTCGAATCAAATTGGTTAACCATATGATGTCAAGGTGAGTTGCCAAGTTGCTCTAGGATCAATAATCGAATGGTTTTTAATTGGGAGCTACTCATATTGATGCGTCTTTAACGAGTTAATGGCATATCCCTCCCATCGATCTTACTTACCTGGTCAATATGGTGAACCATTTATGATTCAGATCATTTACCTAATTTGGGTTGACCCATGCCTGTAAGGAAATCAGTCTGACTGATTAGGTGCCACTTAACCTGACTTAATATTGTTTTATTCTATCGATTTCATAGATTCAATGGGAGAACTTGATTAGTCAATTTATCTTCAAATTATTAAATCCTCTAAAATTATTAGGTCCTTAAAATGAAATAATTATATGATAACTAGATCATAGCCTCCCATTAAGGTGAGTGATAATGAGTCCGATGTCTTGATAATCATTGGAGGCACTCCATGCCTGGTGCTTGTCAACCATCGGAATTATCATTCATTATATGATAAGTCAGCGTAACTATTAAATAGACAGTCAGGTGGGCCGAGCTTCACTCGGGCTTGGTTGTCTATAGATAGATTGCACTGATTATATTATTTAATGGTTGGACCTAACCAGAACTTTAGTGGAGGCACTCCATGCCTACTGAAGAGGAACATGGGGCAAAACTAAACACTAAGAATTATTTGGGAAAAAATTGGTTTTGAACCTACTCTTAGATGCATATGGTTGGCCAAGCTTCACTTGGGCCTATATGTAGTCTATGTAGATCTTAGTGCCCACTAAATAATTAAGAATAATTCTTCGAATTAGGGTGTAGAGGCTGCCAATTTGAACAAAATAGTGGAAGAATCTTTAGACTAAAGTCCAAGTCTTTAGACTGAATCAATTTATATACTAATAAACTTTTGTTTTTTTTTATGCAAAAAATGGCCACTAATTTATCATTAAGGTCCTTATTGGATAGTGACAAGTTGAATGGTTTAAATTTCAATAGCTGGTTTAAAAAACTTAAGATCGTCCTTGAGCATGAGAGGATTCTATATATTCTGAATAATCCTGCACCAGAGATACCTAATGTAAACACTCAAAGTTCTGAGAGAGACACTTATCAGAAGTGGCTCAGTGAGAACTAGCGTGTTGCATCATGCTAGCAGTAATGAACAATGAATTCGGTCACTGGTTCGAGAATGCTCAGTCAGAAGAAATCATTCAAGCATTGAATGAATCTTTTGGCACACCCGATGACGTTGAAAGGCACAAGACTAGTTGTGCTATTTTTAATGCTCGAATAAGGGATGGATCTCCTGTCACTGATCATGTATTGTACATGATTGAGAAGATAGAACTCCTAAGCAAGCTCGGCTTTCCCCTACATAAGCATTTGGGAAAAGATGCGATCCTAAATTCCTTGCCTCCATCCTTCCGACCTTTCCTTACTCATTTTCGAATAACAAAGCCTGCAGTCAACTACCATGGTTTGTTGGGGTTGTTACAAAACTTTGAGAAGGACAACCATCTCTCTAAGAGTTTGGTTAATGTGGTTGAAGGATCTAAGGTAGGGCGTCAACCCTTTGGGAAAAGAAAAAAGAATAAGAAAAAGAAAAAGGTGTAACATGCTAGGACATCTATAAGGGGTCAGATGCAGAAGAAGAAAGTTGATAAAAGTCAAGTTGAATGCTTTCACTGCAAGATGCAAGGGCACTGAAGAGGAACTGTCCTCTTTACATTGCCACACTTGATCCAAACAGGCCAAAGAAGAAAAAGGGGTAAGATGTTGCTTAACAAGGTATTTATATGATAACACCTTGTAATTTTTCTATATGATAATTAGACCTAGGTATTGGATACCGGGAGTCCTTTTAACATTTGCAATTATTGCAGGGCTACATGTCACTAGAAGATTTGAGGACAATGAAAGATTCCTTAATATCAGCGATGAAAGATTAGTTCCAGTTCTGGCATTAGAAGTTTTAAAATAGTTTTCAATAGAAATATCATTGTACTAAATGATTGTCATTTTTGCCCAACATTCTTGTTGAACATAATTTTTGTAGGCCTTCTGGCCAAGTCATTATGAAATTTCAATAAAGGATGTTACTTTGAATATCATTATGAATGAAGTCACTATAATGATTGGGCATTTATCTAATTGCATTTATATATTATCACAGCCTGTAAATATAGTGTACAAATCAAGCAAGTGCCCTAGAATAACTGATGTCACAGATATTTATCTTTGGCACCATTGGCTGGGTCATATCAACCAGAATAGATTAAACAGGTTAACCCAGGAGGGCATCCTTCGAGTTGATGATTGTAAATCATTAACTACCTGTGAATCCTGTCTTCTTGGTAAAATGACCAAGTCATCTTTTACTGGAAAGGTGAAAGAGCCAAAGAGCTATTGGGTCTAGTACATACTGATGTATGTGGACCAATGAGTACTTGTGTCAAAGGTGGATATTACTACTTCATTACTTTTATAGACGACCTTTCTAGGTTCGGTTATGTCTATTTTATGTGACATAAATCTGAGTCGTTTGAAATGTTCAAACTATATCATAAAGAAGTAGAAAAATAAATAGAAAAATGTATTAAGACTCTTCGATCAAATCGAGGTGGAGAATACCTTTCAAATGACTTTATGACATATCTAAGAGAGAATGAGATTCTCTTCCAATGGACTCCTCCAGGAGCACCGTAGCATAACGGTGTGTGGGAAAAAAGGAATCGAACTCTGTTAGACATGGTTCGGTCCATGATGGATTTTGCAGGCTTGCCAATATCATTTTGGGGATATGCATTAGAATCAGCTTGTCATATTCTCAATAAGAATAAGTCTGTTTCTAAAACTCCACATGAGATGTGGTATGGACATAAACCGGTTATCACTATCTGAGAGTCTGGGGTGTCTGGCTTATGTGAAACGTGCAAAATCAGACAAACTTGAACCCAAATCTAACAAATATTTTTTTTATCGGCTATCCGAAAGAAACCAAAGGATATTACTTCTACAATACTGAAGAACAAAAGTTGTTCATTAGTAATATAGCAGTTTTTCTTGAAAAGGAGTTCCTTAATGAAGGAACAAATAGCTCTAATATTGAACTTGAGGAAGTTCATCAAGTAGAAGGAACAACATAACCCATTGAACCCTTAAAATCTGAGTTGATTAAATCAAACTCAAAACCCATTTTAGATGCACCATTAAGGCGATCTGGTAGAGTACCACATCAACCGGATAGATACTTAGGTTTCTTGGTCCAGAATGAGGATCCTATTGAGCTCGATGAGAACAACGAGGATCCAATCACATATATGGATGCTATGCAAAGGACTGACTCTGATAAATTGCTTGATGCCATGAAATCCGAACTTGATTCCATAAAGAAAAAAAATGTATGGACATTAGTTGACCCACCCGAAGGGATAAAACCCATAGGGTGTAAGTGGGTTTTCAAGAGAAAAAAGGTACAGATGAAAAGGTAGAGACCTACAAAGTATGTCTGGTTGCCAAGGGGTATCGTCAACATTATGGTATTGACTATGGCGAAATATTTTCTCCTATGGCAATGCTGAAATCCATTCGGATTATACTAGCTATAGCAGCACACTTAGATTATGAGATTTGCAGATGGATGTTAAAACCGCTTTTCTAAATGGTAATTTAGAAGAACATTTGTATATGATACAACCTGAAGGTTTTATATCTGAAGACGAGTCTAAAGTGTGCAGGCTACAGAAGTCCATTTATGGACTTAAGCAAGCATCTAGGAGTTGGAACATACGATTTGATAATGTGATCAAATCTTATGGCTTTGTTAAGAATAAAGAAGAACCTTGCATTTATAAATGGGCTAACGGTTCCGTTATTGTATTTCTTGTATTATATGTGGATGATATTCTCTTAATCGGGAATGATATCCCTGCAATACAAGGAATAAAGACATGGTTATCATCATAATTCTCCATGAAAGATCTGGGAGAAGCCTCCTACATCCTAGGGATGAAGATCTATAGAGATAGATCTAAGAGGATGCTTGGTCTATCCCAATCTACATACATTGACACCGTGCTAAAGTGGTTTAGCATGGAAAATTCCAAGAAAGACTATCTTCCGACAACTCCTAATGAAAGAGAACGTATGAGTCAAATTCCATATGCTTCAGCAGTGAGATCGATTATGTACACCATGACATGTACAAGACCAGACGTGGCATACTCACTAGGAGTAGTGAGTAGATACCATTCTGATCCAGGAGAAAAACACTTGCAAGTTGTTAAGACAATCCTTAAGTATTTGAGAAATACTAAGGACCAGTGGTTAGTCTATGGAGAATCTGATTTGAAACTTGTTGGATATACTGATTCCAGTTTCCAATCAGATCATGATGATAGCAAGAGTGTGTCGGGTTTCGTGTTTATCCTGAATGGTGGAGCTGTTTGCTAGAAAAGTTCCAAGCAACATACAGTGGCAGATTCAGTGTGCGAGGCAGAGTATATCGCTGCATCAGATGCTGCGAAAGAAGCTATGTGGCTGCAAAAGTTTATCTTCAAGCTTGAAGTGACACCTTCCATAGATGGACCAGTCCTGTTGTACAATGACAACACTGGTGCCATAGCTCAAGCAAAGAACCACGAGCACATCAGTGCACCAAGCACATACTGTGCCGGTTTCATCTTATTCGAGAGATTGTTAACCGAGGTGACATAAATCTTTAGAAGATTGACGAAAAGGAAAACCTAGGTGACCCATTTACTAAAGCACTCAGCATCAAGGAGTTTAACAACTATAAGTTGAAGATGGGTATTAGATACTGTAATGAGTGGCTTTAGGCTAAGTGGGAGTTTGTTGGGAATTGTATCTTAAAGCCAATCATTTGATGATTGAGCTAATGTAAATAGCATATAAATTGATATATTAATAAAAGTTATTTGGCAGTTTATTCATTACAAGAACATCTTCTTAATACTCCTGATAGTAATGAAGCCCTCAAGATCTTCTTTCATGATAAAGAGGATTTATCTTTGAAGGTCCTCAAAAGAGTTCGTGACCAGATGATATACTATGACAGGGCCATAGTACTATCAATTATAGGACGTTGTATATCATATTTGTTGGTTTCCTCTTAACCAAGAAGTGTAGAGACTCTGGTATGACATATAGGTGAAAGTGTAGGAGTATATTTCACTGAATGTGACTCATTTTCGGATACTCTGCTGTCAAGAGTTAATCCGAGAAGATATAGGTATAAGTATCCTTCAGACCTAAAGATCACAACCAGTGATTTGCAAGCAACTCATTGTACTTAGGTGCCAGACCTCTTGGATTTCTAATCCAGCTACGAAAGGTTACTGGTGATGTCAAGTACTTATGGTTGTCAGTTGTGGATCAAGATGGAATTTGACCTATCCCGTTAAAAGGAGAAATGCTTGTGTTTCAATCTAGCAAGACCTTGGCCAAGGCACTTCATGTGAAGGTCACATGATCACAAAAGTTGAAATCACTATATGGATTTGCTGTTTAGAGTTGACAGGCTCTTAAGCCATCCTTAGCATTTGTGGTCAAAAGGATGAATTATACGATAACTACTTCTTAGGGTTCTTGGAGTTTGCTCGGCAACTCTTCGACCTATTTGGACGTCAGGTTCCATTGCTAGATGGGCACATCGATTAGTATAGAAAGTTGTTCTTATGCTACCGGCTTAGGTTCGAACCTAGAGAGTCACACGCATAAAAGTTTCCTAGGATGATCTATTTGCTGATCAACGATTGAGAATTATATATGATTTAATTAATCAATTTGATTGATTGAATTATCTCAATTGGGTTAAGTACAAGTGAATAAGATTCAATTTGATTAAGTCTATTAGAAGGACTAATCAATTTCAAATATTGATTTGAAATTAGATTTGATTTGGATTTAAATAGATTCAGGACTAGACAAATTTGATTTGGGCTAGGACCATGATCTATGTAGGTTCAGTCCAATAAATTCTAATCAGCTTAAACCAAAACCCGAACCCAAACCCCTCGCATAAGGATCTCACATGATGAGATAACTTGATTAAATTCTTATGTAGAATTTAATATTTATTTAATCTTCTCCAAATCGTTTCTATTGGAATTCTAAGTGTCAGAATTCATGTAGAATTAATGTACCTCTTTGAATTAACCAATGAAATTCTAAGTGTTAGAATTCACGTCTCTTTGGTTTTCACCGAACATCGGAATTAACCAAACGTTGCGTCTCTTTGGTTTTCACCGAATGATAGAATTCTAAGTGTTATAATTCAATGGGCTAAAGGCTACATTGAGCCTATAAATTAGAGGACATTCTTCACCAATCATAAAACACAACACACGATATGTCGTGGATTAAAATTCTAAAGAGTTAGAATACAAAATCCTGGTGTGATCCTGGTGTTAGCAAAAGTTTGGTGGATCTTAGAGGATGATTCAAGTGGAAGGATTTAAGATCAGCAAAGTTGTTTTTCCATGAGCTAGCACTCCCGGGAATCTGATCATTCGGGGCTTCACGTGGACGATACTAGAGGCCGGACGATTGAATGGCTGCAGAGCACAAAGATTTATCTACTATTCTTAAGGTAAGTGATTTGATCCCTAGATCTAAAGGCAAGCTTCAAGACGAGTAGTATGACTTCTCATCTTGAAGATCAAGATATGATCTTAATGTTTTTATTTATATGCATAATTTAGATCAAACGATCATATAGTATAAGGCAAATATATGATCTTGATGCATGTTAGATAGATTAATATGTAATCTTTAAGTTTCCACATTGATAATTGTTATCAAATTTTAAAATATGCATGCCTCAGAGATTATTTCTCCCTACAAGATGATTATTGATGTTCCTTATTGATGATCTAGTTCTTACTCCTTGAGATGGATCACCAATGATTAAATCTTTTGGATGACCATAAGCATATCTCTAATCTCTAGGTAGATCTACATCATTACGAGTAGTATCAATAATATCATCCTTAGGTAAGTCATCATCTTTAGCTTCTTGTTCATGGTCTGAAGATACATCTATATTTAATTTTTTAATATCTCTTTCAAGCAAAATTATATCTTCCTCATCGTCAATCTTTTTAGAACTTAATGCTAAAGACTCATCAAATACTACATGAATTGACTCTTCTACAATTAAATATTTCTTATTGAACACTCTATATGCTTTACTAGATGTTGAATAACCTAAAAGTATACCTTCATCAGATTTAGCATCAAACTTCTCAAGATTGTCCTTACCATTTTTATGAATAAAACATCGGCAATCAAATGCATAAAAATAACTAATGTTAGGTTTCCGATTATGCCATAGTTCATATGGAGTTTTCTTAAGAATTGGCCTAATTAAAGCTCTATTAAGGATGTAACATGCTGTGTTTATAGCTTCCGCCCAGAAGTACTTTGGGAGTTGGCTTTCACATAGCATGGTACGGGCTATATCTTTTAATGTTCTATTTTTTCTTTCTACTACTTCATTTTGTTATGGTGTTCTATGTGTAGAAAAATTATGATGAATGCTATTTTCAATACATAAATTTTTAAATTAATGATTTTCAAATTATGTGCCATAGTCACTTCTAAGAGACACTATGGTAGTGTTTTTCTCATTTGTGACTTTCTTAAAGAATTTTAGGAATATCGAGAAAGTCTCATCTTTGTAAGCTAAAAATAATACCCAAGTATATCTAGAATAATCATCTACTATCACAAGACCATATTTCTTTCCTCCTAGACTAGTAGTTCTAGTAGGTCCAAAAAGGTCCATATGAAGTACTTCAAGTGGCCTAATAGTTGAAACAATATTCTTGGATTTGAAAGAATTTCTAGTTTATTTTCCAAATTAACATGCATCACAAAGTCTATTATTTTCAAAATCTAGTTTTGGAAGTCCTTTAACTAAATCCATTCTAATTAATTTTGAAATTAGGTGTGTGCTTGCATGACCTAATCTACGATGCCATAACCATCCGATCTCATTAATCTTAGTATTATCAGCAATTAAGCAATGGTTACTAGTAGACAAATTATCTAAATCAATTAAGTATACATTGCCATTTCTATTTTAAATATAATGCTATTGTCAATGGGATTAGAAACAGTGCAAATAGAAGCTTCAAAGGAAACTTTGAAACCTTTATCACACAATTGGCTAATGCTAATTAAATTATGCTTTAAACCATCAACATATAAGACATTTTCTATAAAAGTGGATGGAGTTATTTAAATTTTACCAAATCCCATAATTTGGCCTTTGCCATTATCTCCAAAAATAACAACTCCTCATCTTTTATCTTCAAGGGTGATGAATTGCTCCTTATCATCCGTCATATGTCTTGAGCAGCCACTATCAAGATACCACTTTCTTTTTGATTCTTTGGCTGCAAGACACTCCTCGTTGTCGTCATTCGCCATGAAACATATGTTTGCAACCTCTTTTTGTTCTTCTTCGGATGAAGATTCTTCACTATCACTCCATGTTGCAACATAGGCCTTCTTCTTCTTATAACCCTTCTTTAGTTGAGGACATTCAGATCGAAAATGCCCCGGCTTCTTACATTCATAACATGTCAAAGGTTCTTTTTCTTTATCTTTATCTTTTTCTTTTTCTTCTTCCATTTTAATTTCTGATTTTCTTTTGTGGAAGGGTCTCCTTCTTTGCATAAACTTTCTAAACTTCTTTGTAAGGAGAGATGTTTTAGCATCTTCTTCTTCTTCCTCGCTGCTGCTCTTATCATTTTCTGCAGCCTTGAGTGCTATGGTTCTTTTCTTCTTGACTTCTTTCTCTTGATGCTGCTTCATTGTCAGCTCATGGGTCATCAAGGATCCAAGTAGCTCCTCCAAAGGTAGAACATTCAAGTCTTTAGCTTCTTGGATTGTAGTTACTTTTGCTTCCCATGATCTTGGAAGAGATCTAAGATTTTGCGCACCAAATCAGAATTAGTATAAGTCTTACCAAGACTTTTCAAACCATTAACAATATCTGTAAATCTAGTGTACATACATGTGATTGATTCAGTTTGTTCCATGCTAAACAATTCATATTTGTGCACTAGAATGTTAATTTTGGATTCTTTTACTTGATTAGTACCCTCATGGGTAACTTCTAATCTATCCCATATTTCTTTGGCTGAATGCAAGTAGATATTCTGTTGAATTCATTTGCATCCAAAGAACAATATAAAACATTCATGGCTTTGGTATTAAGCTGAGCCATTTTCCTATCGTTCTCATTCCAATCCCTTTCGGGCTTAGGAATTATTGAACCATCTACAATGTGTGTGGTATACTAGGTCCATTTGTAATGACACTCCACAATTCATAATCTAAAGCTTGAATGAAAATCCTCATTCTTGCTTTCCAATATGAATAATTAGAGCCATTAAACAAAGGTGGCCTATTAGTGGATTGACCTTCAGCAAAAGATGATCCAGCTTGTGTTGTCATTTGGATCTTTAACTCTTGATTGTTAGATCAAATAAAAATGAGCACAAGCTCTAATACCAATTGTTGGCCCAGATGGCAACCCAAGAGGGGGGTGAATTGGGTTCTTTAAAAAATTTATTCCTTTAAAATAATTTCTTAATGGAAGTGCACAAGTGAAGTGAATTAATAACTATCTATGCACAATATGAAGAAGATAGAGAGAGAGAGTCAAAGGCACGACAAACACAAAGATTTATAGTGGTTCGGTGTTAGCCACACCTACGTCCACTCCCAAGCAACTCTTGGGTTCACACTATAATCCCCTGATTACAGTTGAGTTGTTTTACAAACTCACAACTCTAACTTGTTGTTTTACACGAGGTCACAATGAACCTAGCCGGTTTTCATAGGTTCACCAGCACAAAACCTTAACCCAAGCTAAACTAGCTTGTTCCCGAGGTAAACTACCTCAACTAATTCAATCTTCCTAATTGAATTAGTAAACAGTAAATCAATATAATGTTTACAACAAAGTAAAGCTCTTGAAATGAGCAAATATGCAATGTAAATAAACAAGGGTAAGAAAAGCCTGATTGAAGCCAAGTGGATTTGAGCTTTTCTTCTTTTCTTCTTTTCCTCCTCTCTTTTGAATGGTTGAATCAAGCTTTAGCTCTGATTCTTGATCAAAATCTGTTGGAGAGAACTTTGAAGAAATAGGGCTTTTGCTCTTCTCTTTTCTTCTTTGAAAATCCTTCGATTTTGAACTTTTAGGGCTTGGAATTTTTCTTGAATCTCTCTTCAGATGAAAGACGTAGACTCATAGATTTCACTTTGAAATTTCTCTCTTTTTCACTGGAAATTTTCTTGTATTTTTCCCATTTTTTCTCTCTATTTTTCCTCTCTTTTTCGAACGGACGAATCCCCTTTTTATAGATTTTTCAATCTGAGATTAGGTGAGAAAATAGCCGTTGAAATGTATGATTCTCCACAAGAAAATATATTCATTGAGAGTTAGGTGAAAAAATATATTGTTAGAGCTGATCTGGCACTTTTGAAAATCGTACTTGACAGGTTGGAGTCGGCTCCAACTTTTCATGTGTCGGCTCCAGATCATCTTCCCAAAATAGCAAAAAATTAATTCGTCATGGAGTCGGCTCCGACTTTACAAGGTATCGACTCACCGCTGACTGGAGTCGGCTCCCGATTTCTGAAGTGTCGGCTCCAAGAATTGCTCCGAAAACATAGTCTCTGTGAATCAGGTTAGAGTCGGCTCTCGAAATCCATGTGTCGGCTCCGGCTTCTGAAGCAGAAAACAGTTTCTCTATATCTCAGGTTGGAGTCAGCTCTGCAAGGCCGGGTGTCAGCTCCGAAACTTCAGGTGTCGGCTTGAAACTCTAGGTGTCGGCTCCGAACCGTGCCAAAAACATTGAACTATTCTGATACATCCTGGGGTTGGCTCCAGCCACAGTAGTATCGGCTCCAAGTTCTGAACTTAAATAAATTCCATTGAAATTCAATTCAAAACTAATTTCTAAGTACCATTTGGATAAATAACCGATCTTAATTCCTGAAACACTTATCAAATCTATCAGAAACACAAGGAATATACTCATGATTTTTTGTTAATCATCAAAATTAATAATTGGGTAAATAATTTCTCAATAATTTTTCCAACAGAAAACATAATGCATGTTTGCATATTGCATAAAAGTAACTGCAATGAATTCTTACATTGATTCGCTAATTAATCAACCCAATGCAACCACTAACCACAGAAATATCTAATACAAGCAATAATCTAGATGTTAGTATTTAATATAATTAAGAAAGTGGTTACCCTTGAAATTAAGATAATTTTAGACCTCATCCTCCATTATTTTAAATTTTTGATTAACTCGATTCCTAATCCTAATTCCTAATAATCACTAATTCTATTCAGATCAAAGTGTAGAATCTTACCTTGGCAAGAAAATTGATATATAAAACCCTTAGCTAGCCTTCTTGTGTATCCAAAAATGGATGATGTCCTATAAAATTTAAACCAACCTAGTAATTATTACTTAATAGACCCTTAGTTTAGTTAGGGTTGCAACTATAAAATTTATTATTATTATTTACTATTTATTTTAATTATTTAAATGAGGGAAAGGTGGATTAAAAGGGCTCTGAGCAGGAATTAAAGTCATCTAGTATGTTGTTTTTATTATTAATTAATAAATTATTAATAATTAATTATCTATTAATATTAATATGCATATATATATATATATATATATATATATGGAGGTAGACTTGACTATATTTGAATGTATCAAATTCAGGATCTGATCATCCTTTCCACCCTTAGATTCACATAGATCTCAAAATCATTCCTTTTTTATTTTTTTATTTTTGAGATTCTGAACTGGGTGGATCCAATGGTGAAGGAGGTGATCGAATCTAAGCTTGATTACATTTTAATGTAGCTAAGTCTAATTCTATATGTATGTATGTGCATATTACTAACAAAAAGGGCTCAATGTCCCATTTTCCTTCAATAAATAGGGACTAGTCCTATTTTCTCTTTATGAAGTCTAGATGGGGTTTTTCTTGGTTGGCTTGATCATAGTGAGGGCAAAGAAGGTGGCTTGGCCATCGTTGGCTAAAGGCACTATCTAATAATACTGGTCGAAATATATGGCTCAGAGGCTAGCCGATCGAAACGGACCAAGCCCCAAAAATAGTGTTGTGGCCTTTTGGCTATACTAATCAACAGGAGCCAAAGGAGAGAAGAGAGGGTTGTGCATAGAAGTGTCAAATGAGTCAAGCTGCCCAGCAAGGACTGTCATGTCATGCCAGCTCAGTAAGGCTCCCATTATAGGCCATGTAAGCATGGCCATGATGCTTGAGGGGGGAGGGGAGGGGCCAAGCCCATAGTCCAACTAGACCACGCCAGGCTGTTGGTCCAGATAGCAACCCAAGAGGGGGGGTGAATTGGGTTTTTCAAAAATTTAAACTCTTTTGAAAATAAACCCCAGCGGAAATAAAAACTTAGATTCGCACAAATTAAAACAGAATATGCACAAATAGAGAGTTAAAGATAATGAGACAATCACGGCAAACACAGAGATTTTATAGTGGTTCGGTGTACCTACACCTACGTCCACTCCCAATTATCTCTTGGGTCCACACTATAATCAATCTGATTACAGCAGAGTTGTTTTGCAAGCTCACAACTCGAACTTATTATTTTCTCGGGTGCACAACGAACCCAGCTGGTTTTCAAGGCTCACCAGCAAAACCTTACACCACAAGCAAACTGCTTGCACAAGGCTAACCGCCTCAATGGAATCAATCCTCCGATTGACCCAGCAAACAATAATCGTTTTTACAAAACAAAGGCTCCTCCAATGAGCAAAATACAATGATAGAACACGAAATAAAGAGATAGGAATCAAAGCCTGATTTGCAGATCTTGGTGGCTTGCTTCTTCTCTTCTCTTGGGTGGATCTTCCTTTAGAATGCTCTTGAAGCTTCGAAAATCAGAAAACTAGAGCTTGCTTCTTTTCTTGAGATTTTTTTCAAAATGGAGCTATGAAAGCTTGGAATCTCTCTCTTTTCTTTTGGGGAATCATAATGATCTTTCCTCTCGAATCTTCCCTCTTTTCTTTTCTGATGGATTTCAAAGATTTTTCTCTATTCTTGTCTTTTTGTCTCTCTCTTTTTTGGATGCAGCAAACCCACTTCTTATAGATCAGTTTAATCCATAAATAGTTTGAAACTATCTGTTACAAACAAGTGTAAGAAGGATTAGATCCAAAAA
This sequence comes from Calamus simplicifolius, assembly GCA_900491605.1. NCBI lineage: Eukaryota > Viridiplantae > Streptophyta > Magnoliopsida > Arecales > Arecaceae > Calamus > Calamus simplicifolius. The sequence goes on along the minus strand of UESW01002344.1, from coordinate 18,607 downwards.
TAGCAATAGTCGTTGGAATTAAAAAGATAAAAGTAAAGTTTAGAGTCGTTCTGACAGTTCTGGAGTCGTGTCTGACATTCTGGAGTCGGCTCTAACTTTTCTGGAGTCGGCTCTAAATCGAAAATCCCCAAATCGCTTGAACTGGAGTCGTCTCTGACTTTTTTGGGGTCGACACAAAAATCTTCTAGAGTCGACTCTAACAGTCCGGGAGTCGACTCTAAGTTTGTGCTGATTTTCAGAGTCGACTTTGCGATTCCATGTGTCGACTCTAATGTCTGCAATCTTACCTTGACATTAGATTCGAACTAGAACTTGATTTGTCTTATTATTTTGATTAATAAATCATATCATAAACTGAAAAACTTAATCAAAATCATTAGTAACTTTAAATGTTATACTCAAATAGTTTTATTAATCATCAAAATTAACAATTGGGTCAACAATCTCCCCCTTTTTGATGATGACAAAAACTTTGAGTATATGCATTAAAAATTCATTTGAATTAAGAGTTATAGACATTGTTAAAGCTTTAAAACTTCCTAACAGAGAATTTGTTGACCCAATTGATGATTTGATGATTAACAAAACTATGTGAGTATAAATTTTGAAGGCTCTAATGATTTTGATTTAGTGTTTCAGCCTATAAGACTATTGAAAGATCAAAATCAAGAGTTACAATGTGTTCTGGATCGAGTCTAATGTCTAGGTAAGAATTGCAGACATTAGAGTCGACTCCGAGAATCACAGAGCCGACTCCGGAATTGGCACGGCCATTAGAGTCGACTCCGAGACTGTGAGAGTCGACTCTCACAGACGGAGCAGAAAGTCGATTTTTCTGGCTCCAACCTAGAGTCGACTCCGGGTAAGTTAGAGTCGACTCCGGAAAAGCATCTTGTCGACCCCAGAAAAGCCAGAGACGACTCCGGAAATAACATTTTAAATCGCCTCGAGCTAGAGCCGACTCCAGAAAAGTTAGAGTCGACTCCAACCCACCTAGAACGAAAAACGAAGTTGCCAGATCAGCTCTAACGGTAACTTTTCTATTTTTACTCATTTCTAACGGATATATTTTGATAGAAGGTACACTCCAACGGATAGTTTTATTCCAAAAAGGGTGTAAAAGAAATCTATAAAATGGGGAGTCTATTGTTTAAAAAAAAGTGACGAAAAAAAAAAAAAGAGAAGAAACAATCCGAAAATCTGAGATAGACAAATCCCATTTCAAAATCTGAGAGCTTGAATCTTGAAAGGAAAACCTTCTAGCTCAAATCCACTCCACTCCAAAAAGCTCAAGAGGAATCCAAGGCATTCAAATCAAGTTTTTTGTGGATTTCCCAACTTGGAGAAAGAAGTTCAGATTCTTGCTTTTCAACTCTTCTCAACTGCTTCAACTGTGAAGAATCGGAGCTGAGGCTTGATTCAACCTAGCAAGGAGAAGAAAAGAAGAAAAGAAGAAAAGCTCAAAAGCCAACCATCTTCAAATCAGGCTTCTCTAAACTTGTTATATTATTTGATTATCTGCTCATTAAGGAGCTTTGTATTTGAAAACATATTTCATTTGTTTGTACCTAGTTCAATCTGGGGGATTGAACTAGTGGAGGTAGTCTTACCTCGGTACAAGCTTGGTAAAGCTTGTGTTAGGGTTTTTGTGCTGGTGAGCCTTTGTAAAACCAGCTGGGTTCGTTGTGCACCCGGAAAACAACAAGTTTGAGTTGTGAGCTTGGAAAACAACTCGGCTGTAATCTAGAGAGATTATAGTGTGGACCCAAGTGAATCTTGGGAGTGGACGTAGGTGTTGGTTGCACCGAACCACTATAAAATCTTGTGTTTGCCGTGCTCTATTTTCTCTATCTCTATCTCTCTTTATTTGCATTTTTAGTTAATTTCACTTGCACTTCTTAACTAAAAACATTTAAAAAGTCTTAAATTTTTAAGAACCCAATTCACCCCCCCCCCTCTTGGGTTGCTATCTGGGCCAACAATTGGTATCAGAGCTAGTGCTCATTAGATTTTGATCACACGATCAAGAGCTAAAGTTCCAAATGGCAACACAAGTTGGTTCTTTTGCTGAAGGTCATTCTACGAATAGACCTTCACTTTAATGGCTCAAACTATTTTTATTGAAAGCTAGAATGAGGATATTCATTCAAGCTTCTGATTATGAGCTTTGGGGTGTTATAATTAATGGACCTAGTACACCCACACACGTTATTGATGGCACTATTGTTCCTAAGCCCGAAAGGGACTGGAATGATAATGATAGGAAAATGGCACAACTTAACGCTAAATCCATGAATGTACTATATTGCTCATTAGACGCTAATGAATTCAATAGAATCTCCACTTGTAATTCCGCAAAGGAGATTTGGGATAGATTAGAGGTTACCCATGAGGGTACCAATCAAGTGAAAGAATCCAAAATAAATATTCTTGTTCACAATATGAGTTATTTAATATGGAACAATCTGAAACCATTACATGCATGTACACTAGATTCACTGACATTATAAATGGTTTGAAAAGTCTTGGTAAGACATATACTAACTCTGAACTTGTTCGGAAAATTCTTAGGTCTCTACCAAGATCATGGGAAGCAAAGATGACTGCAATCCAAGAAGCTAAGGACCTCAATACTTTACCCTTAGAGGAGCTTCTAAGATCCCTAATGACCCATGAGCTGACTATGAGGCAGCATGTTGAGGAGGATTCAAAGAAAAGAAAATGATTGCCCTCAAAGCTGCAAAAGATGAAGAGAGCAGCAGCAATGATGATGATGATGATGATGATGATGATGATGAGCTCTCTTAGCAAAAAATTTAAGAGATTTATGA
>UESW01002344.1:0-15751 GCA_900491605.1 Calamus simplicifolius | reverse complement strand
TAAGATTAAGGACAAGGACAAGGAAAAAGATAAAGACCCCTTGACATGCTATGAATGTAATAAACCGGGGCACTTTAGAAATGAATGTCCTAGATTGAAGAAAGCCTACAAAAAGAAGAAGAAGGCTTATATGGCGACTTGGAGTGATAGCGAGGAATCTTCTTCCGAAGAAGAAGAGCAAAAGGAAGTCGCAAACATATGCTTCATGGCGGACGACAACGAAGAGGTAAGCACCGAAACCCCCGATGATGAATTTACATTTGATGAAATGTTTGAAGCTTTCAATGAATTGATGATTGATTTCAAACTTTGAAAAAGAGACATAAATCTTTGAAAACTGAAAACTTAAATTTAATCAATGAGAAAAATGAATTAAATCTTAGTTTAATGATTTGAAGATAAAATGGAAACTCTTCTTAATGAACATAATGATTGTGTTCATAAGTTTGAATTGATTAAATCTGAAAATGAAAAACTAATTAAAAAAAAGAATCTATCTCTAATGAAAATGATTTTCTTAAGAAAGATGTTAAAAAATATAAAGACATTGTTGAAAATTTACTCTAAGCTCAACAAAACTAAATATGATTTTAGATAGTCAAAAAGCTGTTTTTGACAAAGCAGGTTTAGGGTATAACACATTAAGGAAACAAAAATCTTTAAAGAATATTTTATAAAAGCCAACCAAAGTAATATAACTTGTTTCAAATGTAATGAAAAGGGTCATAAATCATTTGAATGCAAAATGTTAATAATAACAACAAGTTAAATATTAAAGTAAAGAAAATATGGGTTCCGAAAGGAACAATTTTTGTTGCTGCTAACCATGAAGGACCCAAGAAAGCTTGGGTACCTAAACATAAAGTTTAAATTATGTTGCAGGAATGTCTTGTAGCCAAAAGATCAAAGAAAAAAGTGGTACCTTGATAGTGGCTGCTCAAGACATATGACGGGTGACAAAGATGAATTCATCACCCTGGAAGAAAAGAAAGGTGGAGTTGTGACGTTTGGCGATAATGGTAAAGGTCAAATTATGGGCCTTGGTAAAGTTCGCATAACTCCATCTATATTATTGATAATGTACTTTATGTTAATGGTTTAAAGCACAATTTAATTAGTATAAGCCAACTATGTGATAAGAACTTTAATGTTTCATTTAAATCTTCTATTTGCATAGTATCTGATTCCATTAATGATAGCATTGTTTTTACTGGTTATAGATATGGCAATGTGTACTTAGTTGACTTAGACAATTATCTGAAAGTAGTCATTGCCTAATTGCTGACAATGCTAACATAAATGATATTGGATGGTTATGGCATCGTAGATTAGGTCATGCAAGCACACACCTTATTTCAAAACTAATTAAAATGGATTTAGTTAAAGGATTACCTAAACTAGATTTTGAAAATAACAAAATTTGTGATGCATGTCAATTTGGAAAACAAACTAGAAGTTCTTTCAAATCTAAAAATGTTGTTTCAACTTCTAGGGCTTTAGAGCTACTTCACATGGATCTTTTCGGACCAACTAGAACCACAAGTCTAGGAGGAAAGAAATATGGTCTAGTGATTGTAGATGATTATTCTAGATATACTTGGGTAATGTTTTTAGCTCACAAAGATGAGACTTTCTCGATATTCCTGAAATTCTTCAAGAAAGTCACAAATGAGAAAAACACTACTATAGTATCTCTAAGAAGTGATCATGGAACAGAATTTGAAAATCACTTATTTGAAAATTTCTGCACTGAAAATGGAATTAATCATAATTTTTCAGCCCCTAGGACTCCACAGCAAAATGGTGTAGTTGAAAGAAAAATAGGACTCTAGAAGACATGGCCCGTACCATGCTATGCGAAAGCAACTTACCAAAGTATTTTTGGGCGGAAGCATTAACACAGCATGTTACATCTTAAATAGAGCTTTAATAAGACCAATATTAAAGAAAACACCTTATGAATTATGGAATGAAAGAAAACCAAATATAAAATACTTTCATGCATTTGGATGTAAATGTTTCATTCATAATAATGGTAAAAATAACTTAGGAAAATTTGATGCTAAATCTGATGAAGGAATTTTTCTAGGTTATTCAACAACTAGTAAAGCATAGAGATCTTTAACAAGAAAACCTTAATAGTTGAAGAATCCATACATGTAGTTTTTGATGAATCTTTAGCAACTGGATCTGAAAAGATTGATGATGAGGAAGATACAAACATAATTGAAAAAGATCTTGAAAAACTTAATATTGAAGTATCTTCAGATCATGAACAAGAAGCTAAAGATGATGATTCACATAAGGACGATGATGTCAATATTGATCATAATGATATAGATCTTCCAAGAGACTGGAGATATGCCCATAGTCATCCCAAGGAATTGATTATAGGTGATCCATCTCAAGGAATAAGAACTAGATCATATATGAGAAATATTAGTAATCATCTTGCATTTGTTTCACAAATTGAACCTAAAACTATAGAAGAAGCTGAAAAAGATAATAATTGGATGTTAGCAATGCAAGAAGAATTAAATCAATTTACAAGAAATAATGTATGGACTTTAGTTGAAAGACCTAAAAATCATTCAGTAATAGGATCAAAATGGGTTTTTAGAAATAAACTAGATGAAAATGGCATAGTAATTAGAAACAAAGCTAGATTAGTTGCAAAAGGATATAATCAAGAAGAAGGTATTGATTTTGATGAAACCTTTGCACCTGTAGCTAGATTAGAAGCCATTAGGCTATTACTTGCATTTGCATGTCACATGAACATTTAATTTATTTCAAATGGATGTTAAAAGCGCATTTTTAAATGGATTTATAAATGAAGAAGTATATGTAGAACAACCACCAGGTTTTGAAGATCATGAATTTTAAATCACGTTTTTAAATTACACAAAGCATTATATGGTTTGAAACAAGCACCTAGAGCTTGGTATGATAGGTTAAGTAAATTCTTAATTGAAAATGATTTCACAAGAGGAAATGTTGATAAAACACATTTTTGAAAAGAAAAAGTAAAGATTTACTTGTAGTACAAATATATGTTGATGACATTGTTTTTGGTGCTACTAACGATTCTCTATGTCAAGAATTTGCTAAGTTAATGCAGGGAGAATTCGAGATGAGCATGATGGGAGAACTCAATTTCTTCCTTGGACTCCAAATCAAACAAAGCAAAGAGGGTATCTTTATCAACCAAACAAAGTACACAAGAGAGATTCTAAAGAAATTTGGTATGGAATCAATTAAACCCCTCGGAACACCAATGAGTCCTTCATGCAAGCTGGACAAAGATGAAGAAGGTAAAAAGGTTGATCAAAAATATTATCGAGGTATTATCGGATCCCTTCTTTATTTAACAGCAAGTAGACCAGATATTATGTTTTCTGTATGTTATGTGCTAGATTTCAATCAGAACCTAAAGAATCACACTTAATAGCTGTTAAAAGAATACTAAGATACTTAAGTGGAACAAAAAATGTAGGTTTATGGTATTCTAGAGACTCACATTAAATCTAATTGCATACTCAGATTCTGATTATGCCGGATGCAAGTTAGATAGAAAAAGCACAAGTGGTGCATGCCAATTTTTAGGAAGTAACTTAATCTCATGGTTTAGCAAAAAGCAAAATTCGGTTGCATTATCTACTGCGAAAGCAGAATATGTTGCAGCTGGAAGTTGCTGTGCTCAAATCCTATGGATTAAGAGACAACTTGAAGACTATGGTATCACACTTGATAAGACACCCATAAGATGTGATAATACAAGTGCAATAAATCTTACTAAAAATCCAATTCAACATTCAAGAACAAAGCATATTGAAATAAGATATCACTTTATAAGAGAACATGTAGCCAATAATGAAATTTGTCTTGATTATGTGAATACTGAAGAACAACTTGCAGATATATTAACAAAACCCTTAAGTGAAGAAAGATTTTGTTATCTTAGAGGAGAATTAGGAGTTTGTGATCCTTTGGAATAGTTTTCTGAAACTCTTAAGGACATCTATCTAGATTTCATCATTTTCTTGAAAAATCTTGATATTTCAATAAGGAAATCTATCTAGATCTTGATTCATGTTTCCCCAATTGCTAAAGAACTTAAATCTATAATTTGATGATTAATTTGAATAGTTTCAAATCTTGAAACTCAATTTTTTATCTCTGAAACTGTTAGAGTCGACTCTGACAGTTTGCGGAGTCGACACCTGAGTTTTTGATTTTCTGTCTAAGTGATTAGAGCCGACTCTGGCTTTTGTGGAGCCGACTCTAATACGAGCGCTGACAGACTTTCTGGCTCGGAGCCGACACCCAGTTTTCGGGAGTCGACTCTAAGTCGAGTTAGGTCAAAAATAAAAAGGCGGAGTCGACCCCCAAATCAAATCCTCTCCTAAACCGTTTCCAAGAACTCCAAAGTTTTTCCAACTTCCCCAAATCCACTCAAAACCCTTGATTAACTTCCAATCCTCTCAATGGCACCAAAGAGGCGTGGATTCGTCGCTGGAGCATCCGTTCCAACGAGAAGACGCACGGTTCGAAGGCAACCATCGCCTTCTTCCTCTTCGGCCACTCAAGAGGATTCTCCACCTTCACCCTCATCTCCTAAGGTTGATCAATTAGCCGGTAAGACCATTACCACTGGGAGGAAAGTTAATTTTGATTTATTTGAATCGGAGGGTTTCTCAATTGGAAGAAATTTAAGGGATATGGGATGGGAGAAAGTGTGCTCACTAGACTTATCCACATATCCAGCATTTCTACTATTCATAGAATGGGATTTAAGAAAGTTAATGGTGTTTGGATGAGGAGAGAGGAAAGAACAGATAGGGATGGTGCAGAGGGAACCAGACTAGAAGAAATCCCGGGACCATCTACTGCGGGACCATCAATCCCTGATTCATCTTTTGCGGACCTTCGTCTGCTGGACCTTCGGAGGCCGGACCGAGTTCTATTCCATCACCTCCACATCAGCCTATAACAAATTCTGGAGGTTTTTCTAATGAACAACTTGATCAGTTAAGAAGCTTACTTGCTGAGTATGACAGTCACAGGTCAAATGAAATTAATCAATTGAAAGAAGACTTTAATCAGTTAAAAGAAGAATTAAATTCGAGACTGGACATGCTATCCTTTACCTTAGGCAGTTCTGTGGAATCCTTTGGAGCTGAGCTTCACAAGATCTTCGAAAGGATGGAAGGCATTGCCGATGGATCAGGATCGTATGTTCATGCAACGGGTCAATTGAAGAAGGACATTGACCTTGCAGTCTCTCAAATCGAAGCCTGCCTTGAAAATTTTAAGAAATCACAAAAAGATGATGTAATGGAGATAATAGGTCATCTAAAGAAAATTGTATTCAAGCATATCTGATCTTGTTTTAGAGTTTATAGCTTGTACTTAGGAAGTTTTTGATTATCCAATGTATTTCATTTTGAAATGTAAATCAACTGATGTAATGGTTCTTGCATATGAAATACAATTTCACTTTTTCAAAATTTTGATTGATTGGACTCCTATGCTTTATTGAGATTATAAATTTTTCTCTCCTTATTGCTAATAACAAAAAAGGGGGAGAGATAGTTGTGTATATGCAAAGAAAGAAAAGATTATATATGCATAAAGAAAGAAAGAAAGGGGAGAAGGGAGAATTAAATGTATGCAAAAATGAATTGAAATGATTAATCAGTTACAATTTGATATTTATATATAAGAGGAGCTATTCAATGCAGGGGGAGCTTAACAAAAAGCTCATTTACAATCTTATGCACATTAAGTTTAATAATTCAATATTAATGGATTGTACAATTTTAAAGTTTACATTGAACATTGGCATCAAAACCTTAATTTCAATGGTTTAAAGTTAAAATGACTATAATCCTTAATTTGATTGAATTTTGAATGCATATACTCAAAGTTTTTGTTATCATCAAAAAGGGGGAGATTGTTGACCCAATTGATGATTTTGATGATTAACAAAACTATGTGAGTATAATTTTTGAAGGCTCTAATGATTTTGATTTAGTGTTTCAGCCTATAAGACTATTGAAAGATCAAAATCAAGTGTTACAATGTGTTCTGGATCGAATCTAATGTCTAGGTAAGAATTGCAGACATTAGAGTCGACTCCGAGAATCACAGAGCCGACTCCGGAACTGGCACGGCCATTAGAGTCGACTCCGAGACTGTGAGAGTCGACTCTCACAGACGGAGCAGAAAGTCGATTTTTCTGGCTCCAACCTAGAGTCGACTCCGGGTAAGTTAGAGTCGACTCCGGAAAAGCATCTTGTCGACCCCAGAAAAGTCAGAGACGACTCCGGAAATAAAATTTTAAATCGCCTCGAGCTAGAGCCGACTCCAGAAAAGTTAGAGTCGACTCCAACCCACCTGGAACGAAAAACGAAGTTGCCAGATCAGCTCTAACGGTAACTTTTCTATTTTTACTCATTTTTAACGGATATATTTTGATAGAAGGTACACTCCAACGGATAGTTTCATTCCAAAAAGGGTGTAAAAGAAATCTATAAAATGGGGAGTCTATTGTTCAAAAAAAGAGACGAAAAAGAGAAGAAAAAAATTTGAAAACAAAGAGAAAATCTGAGATAGACAAATCCCATTTCAAAAATCTGAGAGCTTGAATCTTGAAAGGAAAACCTTCTAGCTCAAATCCACTCCACTCCAAAAGGCTCAAGAGGAATCCAAAGCGTTCAAATCAAAGTCTTGGCGGATTTCCCAACTTGGAGAAAGGAGATTCGTTTCTTGCTTTTCAACACTTCTCAACTGCTTCAACCACGAAGAATCGGAGCTGAGGCTTGATTCAATCCAAGAAGGAGAAGAAGAAAAGAAGAAAAGAAGAAAAGATCAAAAGCCAACCTATCTACAAATCAGGCTTTTCTAAACCTTATTATTCTTAATTTGTATATTTGCTCATTGAGGAGCTTTGTATTCACACACATACTCATCTTATTTTTGCCTAGTTCAATCTGGGGGATTGAACTAGAGGAGGTAGTTTTACCTCGGTTAAGCTTGTTTAAGCTTGGGTTAGTTGTGAGCCCGTGAAAAATAACGTGTAGGGTTTTGTGCTGGTAAGCCCGAGTAAAACCAGCTGGGTTCGTTGTGCACCCGGTAAAACAACAAGTTTGAGTTGTGAGCTTGGAAAACAACTCGGCTGTAATCTAGAGTGATTATAGTGTGGACCCAAGTGAATCTTGGGAGTGGACGTAGGTGTTGAATACACCGAACCACTATAAAATCTTTGGTGTTTGCAGTGTCTCATTGTCTCTTTATCTTTCTCTATCTTACTCATTGCACTTTATAGTTATCTTGCATTTGCCCTCAATAATCTCAAGCAAACTATTTTAAAAAAAAAAGGGTAATTTTTTAAAGAACCCAATTCACCCTCCCCCCTCTTGGGTTGCCATCTGGGCCAACACATATGATCAGCCAGTGCCCAGTCAGATCCCTTCATATAGATGAGTTACCTGAGACTGAATCCGAGTCCCTAGTTGAGCCTGAGGGAGAGGTCTATGAGGCTGATACCCATCTGATAGATGAGTACGATGGAGAGGAGGAAACATTTGAGTCTGAAGACCTACTAGGAGTGGTTAGATGTATCTTGACCCAGACTCAAACTAAGGACTAGGAAGATTGGCGTAGGACTAACATCCTACAGACTTTTGTTATGATAAGGGATAAGGTGCTCAAGATCATAGTGGATAGCGGGAGTTGTGTCAATGCTGTCTCTACCAATACAATTAAGTCATTAGGATTGACCATAGTTCCCCATCCTAGTCCCTATAAGCTCTCGTGGGTAGATTCCACCTCTATCCCAATCAAGTCCAGATGCCAAATACTAATCAAATTTTAAATTATGAGGAAAAGGTCTGGTGCGATGTAATTCCTATGGGTGTTAGTAGTATTATATTAGGTCGACCTTGGCTTTACGATCATGATGCCACCTTGTTTGGTCAATCCAACATCTGCTCTTTTAAACACAATGGGAACAAGTATGTGATACATCCAACTCCACCTAGGGACCCAATCAAGAAAGGATCTAGCAACCTTAAGGATAGCAAGCCAAGAGTTAATTTGATTAAAGCTAAGGAATTAGAAAAGGACATCACTGAGGGTAATCCTGTTTGGATTCTGACCACTAAAGATATCTATAAATCAGTCCAAAAGGAATAACCCCCAGAAGTAATTGAGATCCTAGAGGAGTTTAAGGATGTCTTCCCTGAAGAATTGCCTGTTCAGTTACCACCCCTAAGAAACATCTAACATGCCATTGACCTGATCCCAGGATCCACCCTCCCAAACCTTCCCCATTATAGGATGAACCCCACTGAGCATCAAGAACTACAAAAACAAGTGGGAGAATTACTTAGAAAAGGTTTCATTAGGGAGAGCTTAAGTCCTTGTGCAGTTCCTGCACTATTAACCCCTAAGAAGGATGGTACCTGGAGAATGTGCATGGACAGTAGGGCCATCAACAAAATCACTATCAAGTATAGGTTCCTATCCCCAGATTAGATGACATGTTGGACATGATGGCGGGTGCCACTATCTTTTCCAAAATAGACCTTAAGAGTGGCTACCATCAGGTTAGAATTAGACCAGGGGATGAGTGGAAGACTGCATTTAAGACTAGAGATGATCTGTTTGAGTGGGTCGTGATGCCTTTTAGGCTGTCAAATGCACCTAGCACATTCATGAGAATCATGACCCAGGTCCTGAAAGAGTACACGAAAAAATTCTTAGTGGTCTATTTGATGATATATTAATTTATAGCAAGACCAAAGAGGACCATCTTAACCATCTCAGATTAATCTGTCAGACCCTTAGAGAGAATAGCCTATATGCAAACCTTAAGAAGTGTGATTTCATGACGCATAGGGTTATCTTTCTAGGTTTTGTGGTAACCCAGAAGGTGTTTTAGTGGATCCTAAAAGGTTAGGTCGGTCGTAGAGTGGCCGGTACCCATGAACGTCCATGATGTCCGCAGCTTCCATGGCCTAGCAACCTTTTACAGGAGATTCATTAGGGGATTTAGCACCATCGTCGTACCCATCACTGATTATTAGGAAGGGTAATTTTGAGTGGACTAAGTTAGCTAATAAGGCCTTCCTAGAGCGTAAGTTAATTTAGCTAATAAGTTAGCTAAATTCAAAATTAATTTTTTATAATTTTTATTGATATATACGTCACTAATGCGTCGCTAAATAGCGATGAAACCATTGCATTGCTAAATTAACATTTTTTTTATTTTCTAATTTATTGTGTCGCTAATGCATCGCTAAATAGTGACTCAAATAATGCATCGCTAAATTAAAAATTAATTTTTTATAATTTTTATTGGTATATGCGTCGCTAATGCATCGCTAAATAGCAACGCAATAATTGCATCGCTAATTAATATTTTTTTAATTTTTTAAATTATTGCATCGCTAATGCATTGCTATTTAGTGACTCAATAGTTGCGTCGCTAAATAGCGACATATTATTAGCGTCACTAAATTTAAAATTAATTTTTTATAATTTTTATTGGTATATGCATCGCTAATGCATCGCTGAATAGTGACACAACCATTGCATCGCTAAATTAATATTTTTTTATTTTCTAATTTATTGCGTCACTAATGCGTTGCTAAATAGAGACTCAAATAATGCATCGCTAAATTACAAATTAATTTTTTATAATTTTTATTGGAATATGCATCGCTAATAGCGACGTAATAATTGCATCGCTAAATTAATATTTATTAAATTTTTGAATTATTGCATCGCTAATGCATCACTATTTAGCGACTCAATAGTTGCGTTGCTAAATAGCGACGTATTATTAGCATCGCTAAATTATAAATTAAATTTTTCTAATTTTTATTGGTATATGCATCGCTAAATAGCGATGCAATAATTGCATCGCTATGTTAATGATTTTTTTTAATTTTTAAATTTTTGCGTCGCTATTTGATTTTGTCACTGAGGCATCGCAATTTGGTCATAATTTAGTGACGCAAAAATGCGTCGCTAAATTGGCATCGCTATTTCAGTTTTTCTTGTAGTGTAGTGGGCTTTATTCATCTGATTTGAGCAACCATAGCTAGTAGGTAGGCCTAATATTGTCAGACGTGTGGGCCACAGGCAATTGATGGGCCTGTTCTTGTCCGATGCATGGGTTGCAGATGGTTGGTGGGTCAGGCCTTGCCAGACGCTTGGGCCACAGGTGGTTGATGGGCTAGGCCTTGTCAGTTGCTTAGACCACAGGTGGTCGGTGGGCCAGGTCTTGTCAGACGCTTGGGCCAGCACCAGAGGCTGAGGTCGACTTGGAGGCCGAGGCCGAGTCCTAGGCCTGAGGCCAACTTTTGAGGCCGGGGCCAAGTTTGGATCGTCGGTCCCTTTTGACTTCTGCCGTTAGCTAGTTTCGGCTGTTAACTAACACGTGGCTTCATCAACCACATCATCTAGTACTCACAAAAGCTAGTTTTTTATATTTACACTATCATGTGGACTTTCCTTGAACAACTCCTACATTCTCCTCTTGTCTATATGCGTCAACTATATGTGTCTTGACCAAGAACTCTAACAATTCCAAAGATGAAAAAATAGCAACTTCTAATCATATAATACAAGTAACTCATTAAACCTTCCCTTTGTAACATCTTGAATTTTTAACTCTTGTAATAACCTTGGGGTTTTGTGTAAATCATTTAATTGAGATCTATATTTAAGGTTTTTGAGAAGATTTCCATGTATATTTCTCTTTCCAATAGGTTGGAAAGATATTAGAATGAAAATTTTGGAGGTTGAAATGTATTAGGAATTAATCTGGAAGATTTTTCCCCAGTTAGCCGACTGAATAGGCAGCTATCACATGCATGAATGCATGAGGACAAGAGAGAAAAAGGACGATTTGGTGAGGTAGTCGGCTATATTGATGAGATAGTCGGCTACATAGCCGACTACTTGAACCAAGCTCTCTGTCTTGGTTCAAAGGGGGGAAGATGAGGTCACAGTAGTTGGCTATAGAGCTGACTACTTGAAGAAAGGAGGCAAAGTAGTCGGCTATATAGCCAACTACTTGGAAAAAAGAGCAAAGTAGTAGGCTATATAGTCGACTACTTGGAGATATGGAGCAAAGTAGTGGGCTATATATCCGACTACCTAGAGAATAAGGGACAAAGTAGTCGGCTATATAGCCAACCACTTGGAGAATTTCATGCAAAGTAGTCGGCTACAGAGCCGACTACTTGCATGATAAATCTTGAGGGATCAATGAGGAGATGGATGAGTGAAAATAAAATATTAATGGATAAAGAAGTGGAAGGGCAAAATGTTAAGGATGAGGGACAACCCCATGGACTTTAAAGAGTGTGCTTAAGAATTTTCAAGGGCAAAATAGAGATTTTGGTGGGTCATTTAAAATCCACTAACCCATTCTTAATCCTTAGGCCACCATAAGAAAAGAGAAAAGCGAGGAAAATAGAAAGGAAAATAGAGAGAAAGAAAGGGAGAGCTCAACTTTGGGAAAGAAAAAAAGAAAGAAAGAAGAAGGAGAAGAAGAGAAGAAAAAGAAGAGAAGGAGAAGAGAAGAGAAGAACTTAGTTGTATGAAAGGGTTGAATAAAATTATATTATGATTATTATTATGTCACGTAAACCTAAGAACCTAGTGGTATGAGAACCTAGTTGAAAGTACCTCTGATCATACCTATATGGTCACTTAGGTCCAGAAAATTGTTCCAGAAAGTCGGAACAAGCAAGAGAGCAGCTTGAAAAGAGTGCTAGCAGCTAAGTTGAGTGGATTTCTCATCTAATTGTGTATATTACTTTTGAGATATCATGTGGATATTTTGATATAAACTTAAGATATGATATGCCTAGTATAGTGTTTCAAGGGGTTTCAAATATGAAAAATAAGAACTAAGTTTATGATGCATTTTAAAGAATGGGTTTAAAGTATATTTTACAGCAAAGCATGTATTCAAAGCATATTTCAATTTAAAGCATGAGTTTCAGAAAAAGAGCATGGGTTTTAAAGAAAAAGTATGAGTTTCATAAGAATGCATGGGCATATATGCATGGTAAAGTTTCAAAAAGAACATTGCACACTACTTATATAGTGGCACCTCCTTGCAAATTGATCATACTATGATCCTGTGGCCAAGGGTAAGTGCAAGTTAGACCAAGCTCGATGGAGCAGGTTGCAAGAAGCCAGTGGGGGCAAAGAATCATAGCTCGCTAATGAGTTGGTTACTATATGGCCCGTTGGGGCATGGGGATTAGCTAATGAAGGGGCACAGAGGAGGTCCAGAGAAAAGGGGCAGGCTCACTTATCCGTGATCTGCACGAGTAATGAGATGCCACCAAAGTGCGGGGATCCATTGAACAGTATGCACCCAATGAGAGTACACCCAGCAGGAAGGCAAATGTAGGGTGGTATCTTAGGGGCAGCACACACAGCTCAACATCATGAGATTTTAAAAATCTTGCATTTGGTTTTAAAAAGGCTTGTGGGCCAAGTATATCCTAGTGGGGAAAGTTTCAAAAAGAAATGACGATGGGCAAATTTTGAAAAGTATACATTGTATTTTAAAAAGTCTTGGTCGGCCAAGCATACTCTTGGGGTGGGGGAGAGTTTTAAAAAGAAATGCTGGTGGGAAAAGCATATCCCAGTGGGGATCAAAAAGAAAAGAAATAGAAGGCTGGGCTACAAAGAAATAGATCCTGATGAGGACAAGAAAGCATTTACCAGTTTTTTTTAAAAAGTGATATTTCATGTTTTATAAAGAAATGCAGTATACATGGTTTTTATACAAATGGTTATTTTTTAGTAGAAAAATGATTGATACATTATTTCAATTTGAGTTATATTATTTGAAGCATAAGCTATATTTTATGTTTTTTGATATCATGTTCAAAAGTGTACCTTAGTTTTCATGCTATACCGTGTTAATATATTGTTGAAATGATGATTTTTGTTCTTAATTTTTCTATAGTTAGATGGTTGTTCAGTTACTGAGACTTCGATCTCACCCCTCTATTGTTGGTATTTTTCATCACAGATCAGTGAGCTCATTGGTAGGATTAGAAGGTTGCCCTTAGCCTTGATCTTGGACTTGGATCCTTAGCTGTATATTTTATGACATTTGTCAACCTAGAGAAATTAAAATGGATGTAAAATGTATTTAGAGGCGTATGTATATATGGAGATGGGTGAGGACATGTATACATGGGATGTATATAGTTGTAATCTGGTGATGTACTATACGCTTAATTTGAATATATGAAATGGTTTTGGTTGTGAAATCAATTGTGAATGTGATCTTTTAGATATATGTGAAAATTGTGTGCATGTTATTTATTGATATTGAAAAATAGGACATGAAAATATTAATCTTATCTGAGCAGGATAAATTATATTAAGTTATGATTGAGAAATGTATAAATTAATTGAGCAGGTTAAAAAGTTTTTATCAGGATGAATTTCTGAGCATGTGATTTATGGCAACTGAATGTGGTTCACAAATGCTTTATGGTGTGCAACATAAAGGCTTGTAGAATTCTATCCGATTTGTGTAAGTTATAGCATCTGTCGGAAGAGTGTCCTGAAAGGGTTTGGTATCAGAGCATAGGTTACCGTATCTGTCAGGATGCAGCTCTTACTGAAAAGGCTATAAAGAACAAGGCAAGAAACCATATGCATCAGGAGTGGTGGAAGCCCTGGTATGGTATGGGAGTGTCGTCGATGCCAACAGCTAGCGATAAGCTAGGGTTTATATAGAGGTTGCTAGGTTGGCTTGGAAGATCTTGGTCATTGACGGGAGTGTTGAGAATTTGAAAAAGGAAAGTCTAGATGAAGATAAAGATAAGAACCGAGAGAGATGAAGATAAGGACAGGCTTAAATCACACATGGAATGCTTTCCTTAAGCATTATTTGCACCCTCACAAATGCTCTATGGGTGAATAGCAAATACGCCACAAGATACGATAAGCCTTGAATTGAGTTTGTACCAAAGCACTAATGAAAACTCGATAGTAGACAAGAACTTATTTTTTTGATTCTCTGTTGATTTGATTTGTGTGGATTTATAAAAGTTGAGCGCCGCAGCGCTGGAGCCTATAAAGCGATGATTCCCAGAGAGCCGCGTCGCTTCGCAATATATCCATTGCAGAAATTTGAAATGGGCAAACTTTTTTTTTGAAATGAAGCATCACGCCGCTTCGGCTTCTGAGGTAAGAATTGCTGCGGAAGAGTCCATGACTATTCCCTAAACACATCCACAAACACCTACTTATTTTATTTAAACAAAATCTCAATAATCCTTCACATGTTTAAAACAAACTAAGTCCACATATAAAATTAAGGACAAGGAGTATTAATACAGCTATGTATCTTTCGATTTGAACCTAACCTTAGTGAAAATACCACAAGGCTTTAATAAAATTTTAGGAAGCATAAATGCTTTGAACCAGTTATTCATTGTGTCAAAACCGGTGATAATTCACATACACTCCTTAGTATTTCTTGTCTACACCACACGTTTAGCATAATTTATGGCCATGTGCTTATCCTGTTTCATGAACCTTTTCATGAGAGAAACTCCAACTCTCACTTGAGACGACATCTCAAGGTTCACATAGGTCAAGTTCTTTCAGTATCTTTGTTACAATAGATACTTGTCTACATGACTAAACTTCATTAAGAGTTTAAAAACTCAATCCTCCAACTTGTAACAGTCAGCACTATACACTAAATGCAGCTACAATCCACTTATCAATGACTTGTTGTTACCCATTGAACCTAAGACTAGTCATTTCCTAGTATTAGGTTGGGTTGTGATCATTGATGGACTTTTACTCAAGGAGTTTTAGACCCATCCATCTAGAAGTCATCTTCACTAAATCTCTTGTAAGAGGTTTAGTAAGTGAATCAGCTAGATTATAGCTTGATCGCACAAAAGTGAGAGAAATTATTCCATCCTTGATTAATTTCCTCACATACTCATGTCTTAGACTAATGTGTCTAGACTTTTCATTGTACACTTTGTTGTACGCTCTGGCTAAAGTGGCTTGGCTATCACATTGTATCAATACAGTTAAAATATTCTCACAAGCCAATGGGATTTCCAATAGAAGATCCCTTAACCACTCAGCCTCATGTCCTGCTGAAGCTAGAGCCACAACTCTGACTCCATTGTTGAGTGTGTAATGCAAGTTTGTTTCTTGGATTTTTAAGATATTGCACCATTTGCTAGTGTAAACACCCAACCAGTGGTAGATTTATATCTTCCATACTCGATATCCAACTTGCATCGGTATATCCTTCCAATAAAACAAAAAATTTAGAGTATTGTAGACCTAGCCTTTTGGTTTTCAAAAGATAACCAAAGATTCTACCAATAGCCTTCCAATGCTCTACACTCGGGTTGCTAGTAAATCTACTCAGCTTACTAACTGCAAATGCTATATCGGGTCTAGTGCATTGCATCAAATACATTAGACAACCAATAGCACTTGCATACTCAAGTTGAGCCACGCTCATCCACTATTCTTTTCAAGCTTTAGATTTGAATCGAACAAGGTATTCGCTTCTTTGAACTTCAAATGTTTGAACTTGTGTAACACTTTCTCAACATAATGTGATGGACCAAGTTCAAAACCCCCACTATTTTGTTTCACTTTGATGCCCAAAATAGTATCAACTTGTCCAAGATCTTTCATCTTGAAAGTAGATGATAGA
>UESW01002343.1:215599-239974 GCA_900491605.1 Calamus simplicifolius | reverse complement strand
GGTGCAGGGGGTGGAACATGGAGGTTGGCCTCTGATTGCTCAGCCCTGGAATGCGCTCTGCGGCTTGACTGGAGGAAGCCTCCTGTGCTCGTGTAGTCACCATCGTTTCCCTCGCAGAATTGGTGGGGTCCCAGGGAGAACTTTTCATCTTCCTCCCATGCAAACTGGCGACCCCCCTACCTGCGCGCCAATCTGTTGCTGCCAAATCACTTGCGATGAACGTCGGGTGAGCTGAGATCTCCGCAGGCCTTCGAGAATGTAGAGAGGTCACCGTCTTCCTTCTAGAGCCTGCAAAAAGTCCCGAACCGGTGGTTCCGGTGGGGACCCTCTGACGCCCAAGTCAGTGGGTTGTAGAACAGGAATGTTGTATATGAGTAGAACTTGAGAGAGAGAGAGAGATCCTTTTGCATTGAGCTCGGGTCCTCTTCTTATACCTGTTTGGGGGTCCCGTTTACCTCGTTCCATTGGAACTGTCAAATCTTCCTCATTGGGATAAGTTTCTCGAACGGCAGGTGGTTAAGCCGTTGCTGGATGAGGGCCGCTTGTAGCGGTAACTGCTGAACGTGCAAACACTTGCCCGTGATTTTAGTGGGCGAGGTGCACGGCAATAGTCCTCGAATCACGGGATCTGCTGCATGAGACGGGTCATTGTGCATGCAAAAAAGGCATCAAGTTAAGACCGAAGCCATTGTTGGAGGCTGGCGCTGGAGGCCGACGCTGGAGGCCGACGACGCTGGAGGCCGGCGCTGGAGGCCGGAGCCAAAGGCCACGCTGGAACGACGCTGAGGCCGCGCTGGAGCCGGCGCTAGAGGCCGACGCTGGAGGCCGCGCTGGAGGCCGGAGCCAAAGGCCAGCGCTGGAGCCGGCACTGGAGTCCGACGCTGGAGGCCAGCACTGGAGGTCGGAGCCAAAGGCCAGCGCTGGAGCCGACGCTGGAGGCCGGCGCTGGAGGCCGGAGACAAAGGCCAGCGCTGGAGTTCTATTTCTGGGTTTTGCTGTCACATCATTATTTTCGGAAATCGTGCAAAAGATAATACTACCCAGAGGAAACGGCTAGCCGTATCAGATGCCCCCACCCCTGAGATGGGTGAGCGCACAATCACCCGTGAAAGGGGTGTTAATATCCTCTGGGCGGCCTATTTTTGTGCCATCATTTCTCCTGTCCGGGTTGTTGGGATTGGAGAGGATTTTCCTCGAGCAATGGGTCACCAAAGGCGAGCGTCATCACTGTGATAAGGCCAATGCCACCTTTTTACTTGTGGAGCTTTTCATGTTTTTCGCGCTGGTAGGCCGCCGAAGCGCCGTCCATTTGAGGTGGATACGTAGCCAGAACGGACAATCGGGGTGATTTAAAATGGGGTTATAAGAGGAAAAATCATCCTTATCCTCCCATCCTCCCTTTTCTTACGCTACTGCTCCCTCTCGAGCCCGCAAGCATCCGTTCGTCTCCCATGTTCGTTCTCTCCTCGTGCTCCTTCGATCCTAGCTCAAGTTTTCCAGGTTAGTCTCCATGGCTTCCTCACCTTCTTGCTCCGTTTCTGATTCTAGGGGGTGTTCCCCCACCCCTTCTCAAACTTCCACTTCCTTACCAAGCCATGGTCTACCCCCTCCTCTAATCGCTCCTTGCCGAAAACACGGCCGGTCAGTCGCCCCGTAGCCGGGAGTCATCTGACCGGCGGCGGATTTCCGCCTGGAGCCATCCGACGGCTGCTGGTCCTTCTAGCGTCGTCAAGGAGTCCTCCGAAGGGACTGCTTCCACTATGTCTGCTCAAAACATAGTAAATCTGAAAGCCAAATATAGCTTTCCATCAGACCTTCGTTTGTTCTACCCTGCTCCTAATAACAGGGTAACCTTTTCCCGTTCCGGAAGAGTTGCCTTGTATGGAGCCTTCTTTAAGGCCGGACTTCGGCTTCCTATCCATCCTTTCATCCTCAATCTTCTGGACCGATACTCTCTAACACCTTCCCAGTTAGTTCCTAACTCGATCCAAACCATTGTCGGCTTTCTGGTTCTCTGTCACCTGCAAGGCATAGAGGCCAGCATCTCCTTATTTCACAGTTTTTATACCCTCCGCAAGCAATCAGGTTGGTGGTCCTTCACCCCTAGGTCCAATAGGATCCTTAAGTTGTACCTTCCCACATCCGTCAAAGGGTGAAAGGACAAGTTCTTTTCGCTGATATCGACGGGGTGCGCGGAAGCTGGGGGACACCCAACATTGATGCCAATAGGGATCCCTCCATCCATCCAAGAGATCGATGGCATTCGGGCAGCTTCTGACCGCCGATGTCCCTCGGTGCAATAAGCTTTTAGCCGAGGAAAACCTTTGTCTCGCCGGCTTAATTCCTTCGAGTAGTGAGCACTTGATTACTCACCTTTTTTCTTTTTCCCCCTTCTCTCCTTTTCTTCTTTTTTTTAATTCATCTTCCGCCTTTATAGGGATGGCGCCATCGCTTCGCGAGCTCAGGCAGGCGGCCACTAGGAAGAGGAAGGCTACAGGGGATGAGTCCCTTGCTGAGAGAAGGGCGTTGCCAAAATCCCAAGGAGGACCAAGGCGGGGAGGGCCGACGCGGGGAGGGCCGAAGCAGGGAAGGCCGACGCGGGGAGGGCCGAAGCGGGGAGGGCCGAAGCGGGGAGGGCCGACGCTGGAAGGGTCGACGCTGGAGGGGCTAGAGTTGTGAAGCCCCTGCGCGCTAAGATTTTGAAGAAGGGTGACCCTAGAAGGGCCGATGCTGGGGAGGCCGACGCTAAAAGGGCCAAAACCGTAGAATCTCCGTACATGTGCGAGGCGGCCAGAGCCCAAGCCGACGAGCCCGCCAAGATAGATACGGTAAGGGCCGAGGCCGGCGAGGAAGTAGGGCAGAGCCAAATAGAAGGGAGATCTTCAGTTCCAGCTCCTCCTGTCATCCTGCTCAATCCTTCTCCTGAGAAGGTCGCAAGAGCGCCATCACCCCTGCCGAAGCCATGGAGATGGAGCAAGTTCCTGCAGCAATAGGGCCAACTCCAGCAGCTATCCTACCCCCGTGGGGGCAACAGCCGAAGCGCCTCCACCATTCAAGGGACCGGAGGTGGCAGAGTCAGAGGCAGAATCCGCCTCCGCGGACCCCGTGCCAAGGGAAGGGAGGGCATCGATCCTTCCTTCCAATCACTGTTGGCGAACCACAGCCGCTGGGCCGAACGGGCCTTAGATGAAGCATCTGTGGTGGAGGTGCAAGAGTTTCTCTGGCATCAAGGGAGAGCCACCTTCTTCCGCGAGGCGTCTGTGGCACATCTCTAGGTAAGCCTCTGCTCCATTATCGTTTTTCCTCTTTGGTTTGTTTGTTTTATTTTGCTTTTTAATATTGACATTCCCTTTAGGCACTGAACTCTCTAATCGCCATGAGGAATCTTTGGACCCTGAGCGATACTGCTATCGATCAGGCGCGGGAGGAGATGTTATCACTCCAAGCCAGGGCAGAAAAGGTAGAAATGGCTTTGGAGGATACCCGGTCCACCCTAAAAGGCAAAGTCGAAACCATCCAGCTGAGAGCCGAGAAGGCTGAGTACGCACTGGAAGTTGCCCAGCGTCGTGCAGCCAATGAGCTGGATAACGCTCAGGCGGCCGAGGAAAAGCAAAGGATGGTCGAGGAGAGGCTGAAGGTGGTGGAATCAGAAATGTGCATCCTGAAGACTCGATTGGATTCTGCCTCCATTGAAATAGACGCAGCTAAAGAGGTTGCCCGCCAGTCTGATGCCAAGATTGTCGACTTGGAGGTGGCGGTGACTGAGGCCAAGACGGAGGCCATCGAGTCCGAGCAGAGAGCCCTTGAGGCGGAGAAAAGAGCTGTAGAGGCCGTAGAGGATTTCAGAAAGTCTAAAGCCTTTGATAAGGAGCTAGCCGAATCGGCGGCGTTTGCTTATAATGCTGGCTTCCAAGACTGCAAGGACAAAATCCAAGAACTCTATGACCTGGAGGACATTGAAGGGCTAAAGCCAGATGACGTCCCTGAAGACGATGACCCGGCCCCGAATAACCCTTAATAGTTTTTGTTTGTTTTTTTTTTTTTTTGTATTGCTCTAAGCCCGACTCAGGTCGGCAATTTTGTAACCTTTTAGCCATCAATGAATGTTTTAACCTTCATTGCGCGCCTTTGTTTATAATCAACTTTAGTTGTGTAAGCTGTCGTGAATCACCAACCAATGGTGCCTCATCAGATAGGTCGTGTGAAATGTGATTGTTCACCAAAACATTGTCACGAATTACCGACGCAAGAAGCCAGTCTTTAGTGTCAACGGGGGGAGCCGGTCTTTAGGTCCAACACAGAGAGCAAACCGTTAGTTGCCGACGCGGAGCCAGTCTTTGGTGCCGACGCGGAGCCGGTCTTTGATTGTCGATGCGGGATTGGTCTTTAATTGCCGGTGCAGAACCGGTCTTTAGTGCCGACGCGGAGCCAGTCTTTTATTCCGACGCGGAGCCGGTCTTTAGTGCCGATGTGGAGCCGGTCTTTTATGCCGACACGGAGCCGGTCTTTATTTGCCGGTGTGGAACCGGTCTTTCATGCCGACGCGGAGCTGGTCTTTGTTGCCGATGTGTAGCCGGTTTTTAATTGCCAGTGCGGAACTGGTCTTCGATGCCGATGCAGAGCCGGTCTTTGGTGCCGATGCGGAGCCGGTCTTTGATTGCCGGTGCGGGACCGGGCTTTCATGTCGGCGCGGAGCCGGTCTTTGTTGCCGACGCGTAGCCAATATTTAATTGTCGATGCGGAATCGGTCTTTGATGCCGACGTGGAGCCGGTCTTTCATGCCGACATAGAGCCGGTCTTTCATGCCTTGCGGGCGGAGATAGCCGCATGCCCAGACATAGGTGTGCTCGTAATATTGTGACGCATCTGATTGCATCGCAATATTGCGATGCAATCAGATGAGTCGCAATATTGCGACGCACAATCATGCGTCGCAATATTGCGGCGCAATTAATTGAGTCGCCAATGCATCGCAATATTGCGATGCAATTTGCATTGCAATATTGCGACGTAATTTGGAGTCGCTAATGCGTCACTAAATTGCGACGACTTATGTTTTGTCGCAAAATAGTGACGCATTTTATTGCGTCGCTATTTAGCGACGAAACTGCGATATATAGCAGTTTGCGATGAAATTTATAGCGACGACCAAAATGCGTCACTAAATGGATTTAGCGACGCATTTTGGCATCACTAAAATATTTTTTTCTAGTAGTGTAATTTGTTATAGAATCAATTTTATTATGATTTAAAAAAATATAAGTAAATTGGTAAATTAAACTAATTTTTTGTTTAATTTAGTTTGATTTGAGAAAACTTACCCGCCGTTGTCTTCCTGCTGGCCTTCATCGTCCGTAGTGGAATAAAGGAAAATTCTTTAACTTCCCTGCATTCCTCCACTCCTCCAGTCCCATGCTCAGGTTAACAATGGAAGTCCTCGTCACCCTCTCGAACCCGTCCAACTTTCCGCACATTGGGTTCTGGCCGGGTTGGGTGGCCAAGAATAAGTTATCAGTGGCCGCTTTCCTCCACTCCGGTACTGCTCGCGGTGGACCCAAGACTGGTGGGGGCAAGTTGTCGACGAGTTGGCTCCGGATCAGAGCCCACTCTCGCGATGGACCCAAGACAGGTGGGGGGAGGTTGTCGACGAGTTGGCTCCGGATCAGAGCCCATTCCGCTGGAAATTCCCTCTGCCCCTTTTCAGTGGCAAGGGAAAGAGAGAAGAGGAGGACAAACAGAGGCAGTTTCATTCTTTGGGCGACGGCCGTTGGATGCAAAGAACGGAAGGAAAGGGAGGACCGTCGGACGTTGGATGTATGTGGAGAAGGGAAGGGAGGACCATCGGATGTCGGATGCAGAGAAGGGAAGGGAGGACTGTCAGACGTCGGACACGGAGAAGGGAAGGGACGGCCGTCGGACGCAGAGAAGGGAAGGGGTAAAGGGAAGGGAAGGAAGAGGAGTACCTACTTAAAGTAGTATATTACCGCCCCATTAATGCGCATAGCCAGGAGGACCGTAGCGTAGCCCGCGGCATGTAGCGCTGGCAAGGCAGGTGGCCGAGGACCTGCCAGGATGGAGTTTGACCATGCGACGAGATGTGCACGTCCATCCGAGGGCTCGGCGAGCCCCATACTTAGTCAAACATAGTGGCGCAAGGTTGGTGATCCAAGCGCCAAGGCCGAATGCGGACTCATCTACCAGACACGATGGCACGCGGAGTCGGCATCAGCTAGCCCAGATATCAGCAAGGCGAGCATGGCAAAAGGAGAACTGGAGCCATCCTTTAGATGCGAGGAGGCTGGCCCAGCCTTGTGCACTAGCGTGTGCAGTCTAGCCTGGCTACACGCACAGATGCGCATAGGCCAGCCCTACCACGCGCGTAGTCCAGATTGGCCACGCGCCCTGGCGGGCGCAGATAGCCGCATGCCCAGACGCAGGTGCGCTCGCAATATTGCGACGCATCTGATTGCGTCACAATATTGCGATGCAATCAGATGAGTCGCAATATTGCGACGCACAATCATGCGACGCAATATTGCGGCGCAATTAATTGAGTCGCCAATGCGTTGCAATATTGCGACGTAATTTGCGACATTTGCGTTGCAAATTGCGATGCAATTTGGAGTCGCTAATGCATCACTAAATTGCGACGACTTATGTTTTATCGCAAAATAGTGATGCATTTTATTGCATCGTTAGGCGTCGCTATTTAGCGACGAAATTGCGATGGATAGCAGTTTACGGCAAATTTTATAGTGACGATCAAAATGCGTCTCTAAATGGATTTAGCGACGTATTTTGACATCACTAAAATGAATTTTTCTTGTAGTGTGACCTATGATGACCGGATAATGTCAAAAGACCACAATCCATGGAGTCTCCAACTATTTTTCTTAGCTTTACATAACAAGATGGTAATCATGCTCACATGTATCTTTATGCTAGATGGTGTGACTTATGGCAGGTGGAGCACTTCCATATCTACTGACTAGTCACACCATTACAATAAGGCACGCTACCATGGTGCGGACGGCTCCTATTATTTGGCCTTGAGCTTGCTTATAAAAAGATACCCTTCATGCTCTCCTTCTATCCTCGCAAAAATGATGATTTAATGCAAAACTTTTCTTTATTAGAACAAGTGCTACTTCTGTTTTTAATGCATTGCCTACCTTATTATTCTTATGGGTGTATAAGGTTCCTTGGCCAGATTTTGGCACCAACAATGTATATAATATGAAACTCTCGGGTAGGCTTGGAAATGAGCAAAGTGTCCCTGATATCTCAAGCTTTGCTTAATAACATGCCGAATTGGAACACTTCTAGGCTTGCAAAATTAAATATAAGCTCGGTTCAGCTTGATATGAAGCTTGTTCCATCTCGGTCCAAATCAAAATGGTGTGATTTTGTATGGCGCCGAGCGCCGCTTTTGTTAGCGCTGCTCTTTGCTCAAAAGATTTTGAGTAGAGAGTCAAGTTGGTGCTCTCTCTCTCTCTCTCTCTCTCTCTCAACGCCCATAACTTTGAATAGAGGTAGATTCTTTCGTTGGGTATGGCTGGTTTAGCACAGCCAAAGTGGATACTTCAGCATAAAAATTTTACTATTATATAATATTTGGTGCTTGTCCCCAATATATGCAAGTGATCTGAAGAATAAAAGAGCCCAATAGTGCTCTAAGTATAACAGGCCACCCGTGCACTGGACGCTTGGCCTGACATTAACTGATGATGGAGAATTGGAGATGTGTAGGTGACCACTAGCCATAACCAGGCAAGTACTCACTCGCTATGGCTTCCGAGTGGAGAATAAATAGAAAACGTGACCTCTTAGCCCAACCGTACGTACGTGGAGCCACATATTAACTCACAATATCCAAATTCTCTTTTGGGAGCTTATCAGTTACCAGCGGTAGGCAAGCAACTGGGTCTCCCCTGCGCATTGAGTCGTAGTCCTCCCATCAATTTCAAGCACCTGTTAAAAACGGAGACCCATCCCGCCCCCAATTTTCTTGTGGCAGAAATTTTCCACATATCTTGGGAGTACGGGGACTGAAATGGGACAGAGATTATTTTTAATCTATACTAAGAAAGATCGGCAAAGATACGAAGATAAGCATGCCTTTTATCTTACTTCGCTCCCATTTAACACTTTCTTATATGTTTGAATAATATTAATTCTTAATTTAATTTAATTTAATTTAATTATTTTAATATTGACAAATATACATTTAAAAGAGAAATATCATGAAATTTATTAATATCGATCCTTAATTGAAAACAAATTTAGCTATATCATTGAGTTCAAATCTGTGGTCAATCCTAATGACTTAACTGTATTGGTAGAGACGACATTGACACAACTCCCGCTATCCACTATGATCTTGAGCACCTTATCCCCTATCTTAACAAAAGTCTGTAGGATGTTAGTCCTACGCCAATCTTTCTGGTCCTTAGTTTGAGTCTGGGTCAATATACATCTAACCACTCCTAGTAGGTCTTCAGACTCAAATGTTTCCTCCTCTTCATTGTACTCATCTATCAGATGGGTATCAGCCTCATAGACCTCTCCCTCAGGCTCAACTAGAGACTCGGATTCAATCTCAGGTAACTCATCTATATGAAGGGATCTGACTGGGCATTGGCTGATCATATGTCCCGGTTTGTTGCATCTAAAGCATTTGATCTGGGGGTTGAAATTTCTTTGGACCTCTACAGATTTGCCCTTATCCTCTCTTTGGGGTATAGGGGTACTATTCTGGGGTCGACTCAACTCAGTTCGGTTTGTACTCGGTCGGCTAGTGTTGGGTCGACTCGGGAAAGTTTGGTGGGGGTCTGAGTACTGGGTAGGTTTGGGACGACTAGGATAGGCCTGGCTAGAACCTGGATATGGGCTAGGGCTCTTGGTAGCCTCTGATCTACGATAGGGTGGCCCTCTCTGAAAATGTTCATAATCCCTAGCAACTTGGTAAGCTTCTTCTAAATCGTGTACCCTTCTTAAGTAGAGTTCTCTTTGAATATCTGCTCTCAGGCCATACCTAAACTTGGATAGGGGTCTTCCTCAGACTGAACGATATTACACCTCATGGTATACTCTTGAAATGTAGCAATGTATTCATTCACAGTTTTACTACCCTGAATTAATCCTTGCCACTGGTCCAATAGGCTCTGTTCATACGATGTGGGGACATAATTGGACCTAAGTCTAGCCTTCATGGCGTGCCAGGTGACTATGGGGTCTCTTCCCTCTAATAATTTCTTCTCTCTAAAGTGGCCCAGTATAACCTAGCCTGTCGTACTAACTTGAGCTTGGAAAACTTAAACTTACGCTCTTCAGACATATCATACCAGTCAAAGTACTGGTCCATCCCTTCCTCCCAATCTAGGTAGTCCTTAGGGTCCATAGAGCCATCGAAAGTAGGTGCTTCAAGTCTGACACTTCTAAGGGCTCTTTCTTTTTGGTCTACTACCTCATGATTGGGTCTCCTAGGGAGGACATCTAGGACTGGATCAGGTCGAAGTGGTTTCCTAGGGTTTGGCCTTATGTAAAGGTCAGGCTGTTGGGCTCTCCAGGATGAGGTGGGGTCTCATGATCAGACTCAGTGTGGGGCTCACGGGCTTCTTCTAGGATGCCCAACCTAGTTTCGACTTGATCGAACTTGGACCCTAATCTAGCCTCAGATTGCTTGATGTCTTGGTTCATTCGGGCTAGTTGTTCAGTGATGATTCTTAAGTGATCATCAATGCTTTGATTAGCCATGGGTTCAGCCTGTAATGGAGGTGGTGACAGGCGAAAAGATGCTCCTGATCTAGTGCACATGCAAGCACAATCAAACATACAAGACTCAGACTGATTCGGACTATGGTATACTAGACCTAGTCATCCAGCATAAAGGATTTGGCTTAATGCAAGCCAATCTAACAGTAACTCTTCAATTGGCCAGTTGGGACAGGTGGAAGGGGGAGGCTCATCCCGCAAATTGCAGGTGCCTAATTAGAATAACCCCAACACTCCGCTTAAGTCGTTTGACATTTGACCTCCCTTCTAGACACCAATTTCAGAGCATACGCCAGATTGATTTGTACTAGTCTCCTCTAGTATACTAAACTGACTGTTGGTGTCCCTAGTCCTCTAGGATAAATGTCAATTAAGTTGTTACTAGTTTTAGATTAGAGGCTTGGGATCGGAATGCATGGGTGGTTATTTTGGGCCAAGGAAGGGGTCTCAATCCCTCCCTTATCTGATATCAATGAAAGCCCTTAAGAGTAATTTAATGCAGATGAATGACATGTAAAATACAAACCCTAATCCAAAAATTTGTAAATAGCAATAAATCTCAGAATTTTTTTAATGAATAATCAGGCATGCAAAACTGATGCAGGACCGATTCACATGCAAGTAATTCACAGATTGAATTAAATTCTTAAAAATAACAAAAAATCCTTTAAATTATAACGAATCTAGAGAAATAAATTTATAATTTTTTGATATGTATGCAGGCAGAAACAATTCAATTAACAGATGATATACTGATAATAATGTGAATTAAAATTAAGCCCTAACTATGCTTTAATACCAAACTGATGCAGGACCGATTTGCATACAAGTAATTTTTTTAATGATTAATAATTGTAGTTGATTATTCTCCCAAAGTAATATCCTAAGAGGGATTCAGAAAAATTCATAGTAAATCCGCACGCGAAACAGTTCCTAAAAAATAAGGAAGAAGGACCGCCGAGGCTAAGAAGCCACGGTAGGGCTTGCTCTCTTACAATAAAGTTACTAGTAGATTAGAGGGGTGTACCTGGTAAGAGGAGGAAGATCAAAGTGTTGAAGGGGTTGCTTTGCCTGGCGGATGTGCCCTAGATGATCAAGCTTTGAGCCCATGGATCTGCAACCAAGTATCCGCTGACCTGGATGACGATCACCTTGAATCCTGGATTCGTGGCTACTGAGGGATCTGCAAGATCACCATACAAGGGTTAAAGAATCATAGAAAAAATTTAGAATAGAAGCAAAGAGACAAGGAAGGAGTAGAGAAAAGGAGAGGGCGGCCAAGGGCTCTTGGGACACTAATGGAAGATAAAGGTGGCAGCCAGGGTTTCTCCTGAAGACTTAGGATGTTGGCACGTGCAGAAGGAGGGAAACAAGAGCACCAGAGAACCAATTAACAAAAATCACAATAACTCAAAACTTGGATTGATTGATTAATAATAAAAGATACATCATTCATACAAGAAGATCTCTTTTATAGAGCAAGAGACTTGGGGCCCAAGAAAATACAAATATGGAAAGAAAGAAAAAAGGTGCCCTAATCAAATTTGGCATGAAATCTGCAGCGTCCAGATGAGAAAAATGATCATCCAGATTGAAAAGGTTGCTTGCTGAGCTAGGTGGCATGTGGGCTGCTTGAAGTAGGCATGGCACCAACTTGAATTTAGCAGCTGCTCTGTTTAACTGTGATGGCCTTGTCTTCTGCTCCAATACTGATGTCTCCTCTTGTAAGCTGATGAACTTACTACATTAAAATAAACTGAACTGGATAGGACTCAATTTAGAGTAAAATGAAATGGACGAGACTCAAAATAAACTAAACTTTATTTCCCAATTCAAGACTTGAATCATAACTAATCAGATATCCATAGAGGGTTAAGAATCCTCTGCTTGATCCTGGTGCCTGCACCAATGACACGAGATGAGGCTGAGGGGTCGGGAGGTTGATTAGGTTCATTGTGAGGAGGCGATGATGGTGGGTCACTAGCAAGGTCGCGCTCGATTTCCTAGAATGATTGGTGGGCACTGGTGTAGGTAGATTCTGTGGGGAGCAGAGCTGGCATTTAAGGATGGTGTAGCCATGACTGGTAAAGTCCTAGAGCACCACTCAGAAACGAAGGATGGAGTGGCACAAGGAAGAGAAGTTTGAGAAGTGGCAAAAGGAAAAATGGACTCAACAAAGCGGATATGTCGAGAAGTGTATAGACAAGCAGTGGATGTGTCAAGACAGAGATAAGCACTTTGAGTAGGGGAATACCGACAAAGATGCAAGGTTTGGAGCGAGACTCAAGTTTGTGAAAGTGTATGGGCAAAGCCAAAGATAGCAGAGACATCCAAAACTTCAAAGTTTGGAGTAGTTGGGAGATGTGCCAAAGAGTTTAAGATATGGTGAAAGGTTGTTTAAAGTTAGTGTAGGAAGGCGATTGATGAGGTAGACAACAGTAGAAAAGGCAAAAGGCCAATATGATAGAGGCATAGATGCATGGGTAAGGAGAGAAAGATCCGTTTCGACAATGTGACGATGACGACGTTCAGAGTACCCATTATGTTCAGGAGTGTGAGGTGGAGAAGTAAGATGAGAGACCCCATTGATAGTTAAGAATGAAGAGAGAGCTTAATATTTTCCCCCATTGTCAGAATAGAGAATTATGATTGAACGATTAAAGAATTTTTCGACGAGAGCCATGAAGCGCACAAAGACATCATGCATGTCGGATTTGCATTTAGGGGATAAAGCCAGATATATTTGGTAAAATGGTCAACAAAGAGATTATAGTATTTGAAGTTATCAACAGAGTAGACTGGTGATGTCCATATATCAGTAAATATAACTTCAAGTGGTGAAGAAGTGGAGAGAGTAGAAGGAGAGAATGGTAATTTATGACTTTTATTGCATTGACATGAATTACAATTAAAATTGAAATTGAAAGGATGAGAGACATCTAAATTAAACGAAGATATAATATTTTTGAAGATTGACAAAGAAGGGTGACCTAGCCTATGATGCCACTCGAACAAAGTGGTCTTGACACTGGAAAAGGCGATTAAAGGTGACTGAGTGGTGGAGAGCGGCCATTCATACACACCATCCTTAGTCCGACCCTACAAGGATTTCCCCGTGCGAAGATCCTTCACATGGAAAGAAGAGGGTAAGAACTCAATGGAAGTATTGTTGGACTTGCAAAATTGAGAAATAGAAATAAGATTACGTTTCATGATTGGAAACACATAAAACATTAGATAGGGTAAAGGAGTGAGAGGGAGTGGTAAGAGAAGTGGAACCAGTGTGGGATATGGGGAGTCCAGAGCCATCGCCGATCATAATTTTATCTATGCCCATCATAAGGACTGTGAAGGTCAAGATTGCTGAGGCCAGTTGTGACATGATGTGAGGCACCACTGTCAAGTAGCCATGTAGTGTTGGAGGGAATGGTGGTTGCAACATTCGCTTGAGCTTGCCTCAGAGACGGTGGTCGATATTGTGATGAGATGCTAGGACGAGGAGGTGGTTGCGCATGCAGAAAATATTGTCGGAAGAGAGGACAGCGGGAGACTACATGACCTTGAGTACTGCACCATTGGCAATGACCAAGGAATGGACGAGCAGGAGAACGATTGTCTCGAGTATTGCTGAGAGAACTTCTTGTGATATCTTGAGTGGGTATGGACTCAGGGAGCCGAGGAGTGATTGGTAGCGGACCATGGAGTAGAGCGAACATTAGTAAGATGAGCAGATGCCGGTAGAGGTGAGGGACTTGTCTTGTTGTGGAGTGACATTTTTGGTGATGGGAAGGGAATCTAGAGAGGTTCAAGAAAGAGTGCCGAGAGCCGCAAGTTCGTTGGCCCGCATTTTAATGGACTGCATGTAGTCTGTAATGGATTGAGAACAAATAATGAGTTGCTTGATATGGCCATGAGATGGGCGAGCATAGGTGTTGGCAAGGACTTGCCAGACTTCATAGGAGGTTGATGAGAGGAACTAGAGAGGTTGAAGGAGTGTCGACTAGTGCTCCAAATAATAGTTTGTCTTGACGTAGCCATGTCTAGTATGCAGGGTTAATAGAAATAACATTGTTGGTGGTGATGGTGGGTGGAGGAGCAGGGTGGGACCCATCAATGAATTTTTGTAAATTGTAGCCTATGAGAATGGCTTCCACTTGGGTCTTCCAAGAAAGATAGTTGGTGGGTGTGAGTTTAATGGAGTTATGGAAAGTAATCATGATTAGCGGTTTTGTAGATTCTTGGGCATTGGGAATGATGACTTGGATATTCTCATTAGCCATAGGAATTAGGGGATGAGAGGCTTGCTGGAGATCAAAGAGCAAACCTGGAACCTATGGGTTATGGGCCCACCATGCTTCCCTGCGCTGCTCTCATCATTCTTCTTGATATGGATAGTATATATACAGATTATATGAGCACAAAAGAAGGAAACTAACTAAGAAAAAAGGAAACAAATTAAACTGAGTAAATTAAAATCCCTTGATTTCCTTGCTTGACTTTCTCAACTTGATTGTATATCCTTATCAAATAACTGCCAAATAATTCAAATGTAAAAACTTCTTGATTTTCTCCCTTGACTTTCTCAACTTGATTGTATATCTTTATGTGAAAATCCCTTGATTTCCTTTTTTGACTTTCCCAACTTGATTGTATATCCTTATTAGGTAGATCCTTTTGTATATCCTTATTAGGTAGATCCTTTTTACATGGGAAAGTTGTTGAGATCTTCTTGCTGTCACTCATCATAAAAGAAGTTATTTTCAGCAATAACTTTTTTCTGTTTTTTTTGGACGATTGCTTCTTGTCTTGGTAACACTCATGGTGGTTGCTGATAGTTCCTTTCATAATTAACTTCCCCTTCATCCAAATAAACTTCTTTAGAAAGTTAATTCTAGCAAAATTTCATCAATAAATTAACTGAACCTTGATTGGTCTAATGTTCCCGACCATGTTTTACAGTTGATTAGTGAGCTATTAATTTTTGGATGTAAATAATTTTCAATTGAAGTTTGGCAATTTTCATTGGCAATGAAACTACCTTCCACCATTTCTTGCGCTATTTCCTACCGACGACCTGAATTTCTCATGAACCACACGAGCTTTTTTCACCATCAATGTGTTGTAGCTTTCAAGGCCAGTTTGTTTTAACGGGAAAAAATAAATGTATTTAAGGAGAAATCTCTCTCTCTAAAAATTTCACTGTTCAATCGTTCACTTTCTCAGCTTGTCTTCCCTTAGTTTCTTCTCAGAAAGGCTCGTTTCAGTTCTTTCAATGAGAAAAGTTTCACGCTGCGGGTGATGTTTACCTACAATTGGGGCATACCAAGGTTCATCACAAATCAATGGTTTTCTGCCATTAATTAATTATCAAATTGCTTTGACTTTAAGTTCTGTCACACGAAGTCCGTACGTTGCATCATTAAGCAATCCTGTTCCACATTTGTGATTAAAAATGAAAAGTCCAATTAAGGCTGTTGCCATGAATTTTTATATTCTGATCTCCACCCACAGCGAAGCGAAGAGCATCTTTGTTAGCATTGGTCCGATTCTTATTGTGTTGCTCTTATGTATCTGAATCTATCATGTAATCTATTTAACGAGTTAAAAAGTGACAGCCAGCATTGATTGTCCAAGACTGATCTTAAATTTCTCAATTAAGAGAACCAAAACAATATCAAATTGTGTGCATGGATGCTTCTTCTATTCATTGGATGTTACATGTCACGGTATAATTAATTATTCTTTTTTCTTTTTTGAGTGACGCTGGCAATGCATGCCCCCTGAGAATGCGTTAAAGGGTATCGCTTCTACTTGTGGCATTTAGAAGGCGACAAAGAACATCATGTCCCTCCCTCCCTGTCCTACCACATTAGAGTTTCTGGGGCTATTTTTCTGCTTCGAAAGTTAGGTCACAACATTTTTGTCCCAAAAAAGATGAAGCCCTGAGAGTGCCACGTTTGCTGGATTAGAGTTTCGTTGGATGCGATGGAGAGTTTGGTGGATACGACAAACTTTAAGAATGAAATAAATATATTATAACATGAGCAGGCCAATATTTCGCATGGATGAAATTTCAGATGGAAGAAACCTGGGTCCGACCACAATCTAATCATCCTATCAGCATCGCTTGTAAAAGGAACCATGCGGCTTGCAAAGACTCGTCAACATTTTTTTTGTTATCTTGTGGCGAACGCAAGGGCCGAGAGCAGCTAATTTGTCATGATCTAACTTTGAATTATTATCTTTCCCTATTTCCTCTCCTCACGAGTGACGAGTTCGACTGTTTTCTAACAAGAATCCAATAACAAAAAAAAAAAAAAAAAAAAACAAAGAAGCAATTACAACGGCACCATAATTACAGAAAGAAAAAGGATTGAATCAAATTGCAAACTGTATGTCACGAATTAATATTTCAGCCGGCTAACAAGTCAATCATCAAACACTATAGGCCTGCCTCCACTGCACAAGTTCAATGGCAAAAGAAACGAGATTTGTAACACCTACTTCCTACACTGTTCCCACTTAATAATCGAGCACCAGGACCGCCCTTAGAAGCGAACGTACGTGACCTCTCCTTGTAGCTGACTCTTATGGCCCCATGTCCCAAACCGTTGCGTAAAAAATAATTTATGAACGTTGTTACTTGCACAGCTTCCTCTATTTAGAAGTCCGACCAAATGCAATCCATTGCATCTCAATTGCTCGGAGGAACCATTGCTTGATACCTCCAAATTTGAGAATCATCAAAAAAATTTACTTCTACCTGGAATTTGGTTGAAAGAATGAGGAAGTGGAGTTGGTGCGTGTTTTCAATGCGATGTATCGGCTCTCTCCTCGGTGGAGGGGGATGATTCAGCTCTCCCCTCATTGGAGGAAGATGACTCAGAGGCCTCTGCGAGTGCTCCAAGCATGCTTATGACGTCAGTAGTATCGTCCAGATAATATTTGGCTTTGCTTGGTTTCTGCCCAACCGTGCAAGCAAATAGTGCTTTGCTGGGAGCAACCAGGTTCCTTGTCATTGTACCAGCAATGCCTTCAAACATGTCCTCATCCGACCTGTCATCACCAATGCACAAGACAAAGTCTGCTTGTCTCCCATTCTCCATCATTGATGATAGGATCTTCTCTGCCACAGAGCCTTTGCTCACTCCCTGCAAAGCAACACCATCGCAAGAAGAGATTGATGCATCATTTTGGAAAAAAAAATGGAAAGAAAAAAGAAAAAAAAAACACAGTTGAGCTGCAAAAAGATATATTTACAGCATAAATCACTGCTAATCAGCCAGGTTCAATTTATCAGCAATCATGCATGAATCTAGCTACGGCCACAGGTCTAGCTTGGGATACAAGAATTCAACTACTAGTCATGATGCCAGAAAACCATTCTCAAGGTCATTGGATTAACTGGAGACATTAATCTGTAGTCTTAAGAGTTTAGTTGTACATAAGGAAGATGAACAATGATATAGGAACACCCACCTGAGGTTTCACTTCAACAATGAATTGACCACTTTTCACTGAGACAGGCTCGTTTGCAAGCACACTCTCTAGATGGTCGAGCATTTCCTTTGCCTGTGCAGATCCAAAGCCTGGATCAGCATCTCGGTGGTGCCATACCAAAGCACTTTCTTTAGGTTCCATACTGGATCCATCAGTGGATTCAGTATAGAGATTCATCACTGGCTCTGCTATCTGCATCCATCCAAAGTCAGAACTCTGGCAACAAATTTCCCATTTTTGATCTCTAGTCCACCTGCAAGTGTTGATGTGAAGGAGGGGTTATCATCGCTTTTCATATTACTCGAGTTTTTTTTGATCGATTGATCTAAACATTTTCACAGCAGCAAGTGATCAAGAGGCAGCATTTAAAACTTGCGCTCTACAGACGACTACCAAATGTAAAACATCTTTTTCTATGAGGATTTAGGTTTTTCTCTTATAAGCTTATTATACTAAGCAGTTACCATCTCATAATCTCCATGGACTTTTCTAGCTTATGATTAGAAGTGGTGGATATACTAATGCACAGCGGTTCAAATGTAAAGAATCTATAGGCAAACCTGACTTTCTGTTCTTTAGAGGCAGCCTGACATCAATTCTAATTTAGGAGAAAGCCTAGTACTAGTACTTACTATTCAACTAACGATCATTCTAAACAAGGTAGCCATTTTTCATTAGGAAAGAGATTCAGCCATCTATTTTTCTTGTTGGTAAGTCAAATCATAAGAAAGAGTGAAATAAAAACCAAAACTCAAGTAATCAAGAAGCAACAGCTAGCATACCTCATGAAGTAGCCATGTTCTGCTGCGATCCCAAGCTTCTCACATGGTGAGAACCACTTCCCCAAACTATTCCTCCCTCTCCCGCTGACAATGAAAACTACATTCTTGTCATCTGCACAAAGAGTATTGATGATCCTGATAACTTCCGCATTTGGAGTCTTATTAATGGACGCCGGAGGGACCAATGTCCCATCGTAATCCAGCAATATAGCCCTACTCTTCGCCCTCTCATAGGCCATTACAATGCCATCCACATTGAGCTTACTGAAATTAGGGTCGAGGGCCACCACTCTGAATCCAAATCCCAAACCAATCCCCCAGCATCTCCTCCTAAAATGTTCCTTGCAAGTTCTCTCCATGTCCTGCAAGAAGCTCTTTGACCAGTAGCCCACATCATGGGTGCTAACATACCGGTAGTGCTTCTCATGCCGCAGCTGCTTCTCTGCATCGGAAAGAGAAACAGCCTCGTTCATTGCCTCCGCTGTCGACTCTACGTTCCATGGATTGATCCGGATCGCACCGCTTAACGAAGGGGAGCACCCAATGAATTCCGAGACCACCAGCATACTCTTCCTAGGGCCGTCAGCTTCCGAACCAGGTTCAGAGCTGGCAATCCCCTGCCTGCAGACGATGTACTCGTAAGGGGTGAGATTCATCCCATCTCTCACTGCAGTGACCACGACACACTCTGCAATGGTGTAGAAGGCAATCCTCTCGACAACAGACACAGGGCGGTCAATGAACACGACCGGGCTGTACTCGGAATTCCCGAATTCCTCATTGATCCGCCTGCAGCTCTCGTTTATCTCGGCCTGGATTTCCTCAAGATCTCGCCCTCTTCCTCTGGCGGGGTTGGCAATCTGGACCAGAACTGCCGTTCCCTTCCATTTAGGATGAAGCCGGAGCATGTGCTCGAATGCGAGCAGCTTGAGGTTGATTCCCTTGAAGATGTCCATGTCATCTACACCCAGCAGCACGGTTTTTCCCTCGAACTGCTGGCGGAGCTCATTTACCCGCCAATCCTTGTCCGGCAGCCGGAGCACAGACTGCAATTGGCCCATGTGGATGCCGACCGGCATGATCTTGATGCCCACGGTGCGGCCGAAGTAGTCAAGCCCAATATACCCCCGCTTGGACTGGTACTCAATACCGAGCATGCGGCTGCAGCACGAGAGGAAGTGGCGGGCATAGTCGAAGGTGTGGAAGCCGATGAGGTCGCAGTTGAGCAGCGCCTTGAGAATCTCCTCGCGGACGGGGAGCGTCCGATAGATCTCGGACGAAGGGAAAGGGCTGTGAAGGAAGAATCCCATCCTCAGCCGATTAAACCTTCTTCGGAGGAAAGTCGGCAGAGCCATGAGATGGTAATCATGGATCCAAACGAAATCATCCTCAGGGTTCAAAACCTCGATCACCTTCTGCGAGAATAACTTGTTGGCGAGAACATAGGATTCCCACAGGGATCGTTCGAAGCGGCCACCATGATCCGCGGAGAAGGGAAGCATGTAATGGAACAGAGGCCAGAGCTGCTGCTTGCAGAAGCCGTGGTAGAATTTCTCATTGATGTCCGGGGGGAGGAAGGCGGGCACGCACTTGAAACGCTCGAGGAGGGCCTGGGCGACGTCGTCCTGCTCGTGGCCCTCGATGTCGACGCGGAGAGAGCCGACGTAGAGGACTTCCATGTCGTCGGGCAGGCCGTCCTTGAGCTGCAAGAGGAGCGAGTCCTCGTCCCACGAGAAGCTCCATCCGCACCCGTCCGGCCGCCGCTTGGCCCTCACCGGGAGCTGGTTCGCCACGATTATTATCCGGTCCTGGGCAATAGAGGAGGGCACGTCGGATGAGACGCTGCCGGCGCGGTCCTCGTCGTCGAGCTCGGAGAGGACACCCGGCACCGTCATCACCCGGTGCATCCGTTTCCGGCTAACGCCGAGGCTCAGAGCCGCGAAGTTCCCGGACGCCAGATCCAGGAGATTCGTGTACGATCTTGACATCATTCTCGCGATCTCGATCAAATAGCGCGCTGCGTTCCCCAACAGCTGGATCAAAATCCTAGAAAACCACTCACGTGTCCAAAATCCATTTCCTTAGAACTCTCTCGTTCATCTTATCTAATAGCTACAGAATTAGAATCGGAAAAAAAAAATCGATATCGATAGAAGATATATTCGAGGGAAGAATGATACCTCGATCGAAGTGGGAGTGAATTTACGCCGAATTAAAACGAAATATCTTTGTTTCTCTACTCGATTTCCTGATTTCTTCTCTTTGGAGCGACGGTTTCGGTTCAGTTCTTTTGTGGGGGAGAGAGAGACAGAGAGAGAGAGAGAGAGAGGGAAGTTAGGGGAGAAGAAAAAACAATTAAAATCGACAACGAAGAAATAAATGAGCGAAATCTAAAGACTTGTAGGCTTCCGCCTTGCTTAGCTGTATAAAAAGTAGATGGAAAGAGAATATAATAAGAAAGATATATAATGGATGATGAATTGGATAGGATTACTATCTATTTATATTTTTTAAAAAATTTTAATCTTTCATATTTTAATATAAAGATTGAGAAAAAAAAATTTGAAGAAAAAGGGGACATGCGATGCCGAGTGCAGTTGGAAGGATGGTGGGGCGAAGAAACAGGATAAGGTCGGCCAGCCGACCACCCTCAAATGCCAGCTGGAGACACGCAGTCGCCCGATCACGCGCCCCTTTCCTGTCTCCACATATCGACGTGTTTCCGTCCAGCGTGCTGCCCCTTCATCCTCGAATTGGAGCCTCGCGGACATCGTACCAAGGTCACTCGCTCGTCGTTTGCGTCGGACGCGGTCATGGCACGGCTGAAACTACGTGGCGCCAAATATATATATATATATTTTCCTTATCTCTTATTCGTGACGTCACGTGTGACATGCTCGTCGTGACTCCAAAAATCTCAACAGAATTGGGTGCACTACTGGGTCTTATTTGAGGTGCTTCATTTATGTCTTTTTCTATTGATATTTTGGCTGGTCCTAATTCCTAAATGCCAACCATCGCCATTCAAGGAGACAGAATAAATTTCCTCATTTACCCATGGCCAAAACCACAGTTTGGGTAGTTTGGTCATTTTGTCGGGGAAAAAAAAAGTCAGCATCTTGACCATTTTGCCACGACGGGCGTACGTAGGCTCACCGAACAACCTAGTAGATAAAGGAGCGGCGTCATACCGTCGTTGGAGATTGTGAGATCCACGCCGCCCATTAGTCTACATCCGTTGGCAGGCGGCACCTTCTGACCGGGGACCGCGGACTCCTCCTCAACGCCGAGAAAACGTGGCATAGTAATTAATAACACCTTTCACTTGTGCAACTTGGTGGTGGTGGTGGTGGTGGTGGTGGGGGAATGGACGGCTTGGATTTTGTGAGGTTGGGGCGTCAAAATCTGGAGTGGGAGAAATTCGTTAAGAGAGAAATTAAATGGGAACCAATTGACCAAATGGTATGCAAATGGAATCGTGGATTATTATATGCAGTCAGGAGGGAAAAAGAAAATAAATATTTACGCACGTGCGGAATATGCCCCCGCGGTTGGGCGGCGAGTGGCGCGCCGGCCAAAAGCGCCCAAAGCTCATCCAGGCCCGATACCGGAAAATATTTACCCGATCCGACCGGAAGGAGCGGTCCCTTCGACGGAGAGCAACAACTCGAGGGTTCAGCCAATAAAAATCCTCCGCGTGAGCAGATTCACGAGTTGTTGACGACGTGGCGGATTATGGGTGGAGACGCGACGAGGTGGCGTGCGAGAGGTCGCATGGGGGGGGTAGGTGTCCCACGGAGCGAATAATTGGGAAGGTGGGGAGGGACAGCTGAGGACCAGCTGTAGCGTCGGGAACCAAATCTCGAGGCGCTCGGAATTGCGCGGGGACCGGAGACCTTTCCTCCCGGCGGTAATCTCACGGGAGCGATCGCCTTCTGGGGTAGACGGCCAGGATTGATGGACTCTATAGGTGAAGAATAGGAGATGGGGAAAAGGACAGTTGGGGTGGGACGGGGGAGCTGGGGACAGGATAACGCTGGTCGGAACTCGGATAGGATATTCGATCCGTACGAGGCCTGCGTGGAATTGCGCGGACCGGCGCCGGTCCAGCATGGCGAGAGGGAACGGAACGGGGTGGGGGCACGAGTCGACCAACGTGGTGCCCCGGGGGCGGCGCACGTTGGCCGGTCAAAGTTGGAGGGAGGGTTTGAAGACGGGACGGAGCGGTGGTGGGGCTGCGAGGGCAGGTGGCGGGATCTAGAGCCACATGTTTTTATTATTTATTATCATCTTCTAATTTAATTTGGTCCCCCTAACACCACGGCGGCGTGGAAAACGTGGTTAGATGGTGGAACACATGGATTCCCCGGTATTGTGGATTGGAATTCAACAGGGAAATCCGGACGTTGAGGTGTGGAGATGGAGGACATTGTAGCAATGGACAAAAGCCATGCCGCAAAACAATGGTGATGGCAAACCAAATTACTACTCCTAAGGCAGCTGTTCGCTAAACCACAGAAAAATGTTGACATTTAATCATCCTCTAAACAGATGATTAAATGCTAGATAACAAATCAAATTTGTAACTCTTTAGCATTAATTCAGTTTTAATAAGTCGGGTTAGCCATCTTTTTCATATAAGCCTTTGGGTAACAAAATTATATGACATAACTTTTACAATAGTAATCTAAATAATTTTAAAAATATTTTTAAATAAGAGTTTTGTAAGAATTATGATGATAATGGCCATGGTACATGGACCGTTAACTTTTCGCTCTAACTGCCAAGGGAGAGGTTGTTTAGGTTAAAGCGTAATTAGCATGCATGGATCAATTATACTAACCTACTTGTGAACAATCATACTTTAACTGCTGTCTACGGTAAGAACAATTGATTACATTGCACAAACTCTACTTATGAAAGTTCATCTTCTTTTTTTTTTTTTTTTTTTAAGAGCGTTTTCTTTTATAAGAAGAATAATTTTCTAATTTTATGATACTTATTACTTACCTTCAGCTAAAATTAAAAATTAATTTTATAGTATCATGACAAGAGACCATCTTAAAGTTGAGTAGCCTCCTTTCAAGAAAGGAATACATAAATGTACTAAAATAAATGGCAACCCAACTCAAACCTGTTTTTAACCCAACCTATATCCAATATATTTGATGATCCTTTTCTTGATACATTATGATTAATAATTTAGCACCGCTTCAAATCACTTTGCTGAAAGGTTAGGGGCAGAAGTCCAAAATGTCATGCGAAGAAAAGATTAGCTAGTTTGAAGCACTTTGGCCTTTTCCCACATGACATCTAGTCAACCTCCTTGGGTTTTACATATTAAAATTGGATCCACCTTTATATTTTATACAGGGGAAGGAAGATAAAATCCCACATGTTTGACAAAAACTTATCCAAGATATTTAAGCATAATGCGCGAATCACATGTATGGATTGCTTTTATCACATGCTTCT
Organism: Calamus simplicifolius; assembly: GCA_900491605.1. NCBI lineage: Eukaryota > Viridiplantae > Streptophyta > Magnoliopsida > Arecales > Arecaceae > Calamus > Calamus simplicifolius. The sequence goes on along the minus strand of UESW01002343.1, from coordinate 216,443 downwards.
CAAATTTATTTAATATAGGCTGAGCTTCCTCAATTAAAGTTATGGATGTGATGGATCTTGATAATGTTAGCAAGAATTCAGGTTAATTTGCAGTCTCCTTGACTAAACTTCTAGATCATCAAGGACCTCATAAGACCTATCATGATTGAGGGAAAATAAAAAATGAGTTGGAATTAAAGAGTGAGAAATATAGTGAAGCAGGCCATGATTCAGAATATATGCTCCCTTGGTATATATGAGACATGGATCACTCCATCGGCATCAGGTAGCTGGATCTAATATAAGTTGACCTCAGTGTGAAGCAACTAAGAAACCAAACCGATTCCAAAGTTATTTTCCGAAAGATATATTATTTTTAAAATTATTATTATTTTTTTTATACAGTTGAATAATTACATCACTCTAGGATGAGTTAGACCCGATATATTAGAGTACAATAACTGAGAAAGGACAATAGGGCAAGGGTTGCTCTGCTTTCAGCACCAAAAATCAGAGTGAAAGGCCATTCTGGCAGCAATCCAATCAGTAACAGTATTGACTTCACGGTAGACATGCCGTATCTGAACGTTACGAGCTTCTAGAATCTAACGAATAACAGTAATAAATCATCTTCTATGATAAGACTACAAACGTTTAGAATCCGACCCTATAACTATCCTTTGAAGGCGAACGCTAGAAATCCACAAGCAAAAAGCCAACGAGTCTGGCATCAACGGCCATTTTCCAAGCAACAAGTGAGCTGACCCGTTGTTTTCGGATGATAGCCAGGGTCTCTCTCCGTTCCCATCTTCTAAAAGGTTGAAAGAAGGAAAGATGGCATCATGCGGATATTATATGAAAAGGA